>JAJONR010004809.1:0-54763 GCA_029582245.1 Solanum etuberosum | reverse complement strand
CCCAAGGGCGACAACAAACAATTGAATAGGCTAAAGGCGAGCAATTTAACTTTAAACAATATATATGAATAGTCTCCAAGTAGTTCCTAACTTAGGTCGTTCTTAACAGATTATGAGTCCCTAAAATGAGGGTTTATAACCACTCAATCAGCCAACCACTCACAATTACATCTATAAGATCACCAACATTAACTACCCTATTATATCACTCCCAAGCTCTAAGGAAACATGCCGAACGAAGGGAATAGCCTTAACATACATTTTCCTTTATAATTTATGCTGAAAATACCTTTGTCCTCACAACTACAACACTAAAAAAAAGTAAAATCAATCAGTAATTAAGTACAACAATTACTACGACAATTCGACAATCGATACGGATTACTATCGTAAATTACTATCTAAGAGCTAAGGTGTCCATAAACTGATAAAACATGGTTCCTACCTTTCTTTACATGCCCAAGACACTATAATAAAATCAAAACACCGAAAAAAACTCGACTGCAAGAACCTCCACGGAGCTACACCGCTCAATTCACCATGAAAACTATACCAAAACGACGAGCTCGCGACGTAGGGAAATTTTCTATAAGGAGCCAAGAAGAGATCATGAACACACAAGGATGGTTTGAGGAGTAATTCTCTGATTTTTGTGGGTTTCTTACTAGGTGGAATGAAGAAAAATGAAGAAGATGCTATCTTATAAGCTTCCACCGACTTAGGGGACCACCTCAGGTGCTTGCTTGCGCAGTCTCGCAAAAATGCGAATATTTCTCTATTCTAAAGTCGTATGAACAAACGGTTTGATGCGTTGGAAACTATACTCGTAGACCTTCGATTTTCTAGGTCGTAGGTCCCATAACTTTTTATAGATTGGTATAAAACCTCTGAGACATTTGACCCAAATTTCAGAGAAATATTTAAGAAGGAACTTACGATAACTTTCGCCAACTTTTATTTTGCAACTTACCTAACTAAAAAACTTGAGATACAACCCTTGAAAACTTAAAATATAACATACCACGTCATTCTTAATTTATTACTCACCCTCTTTGTTTTTCCACGAAGGTACGAGTTAAATTAGAGTTCAGAAAAGTCAAGGTGTAACATGAGTATGTTTTATTCTTTCCAAGTTCAAGTTTTATATTATGTTCAGTTTTCACCTTACATGCTCGTACATTCAATGTACCGATTTCATTTGGTCTGCATCATTTTATGATGCAGATACAAGAGATTAGGGTCATCAACAGGCAATTTGTTGATCCATTCGAGTTCCACCTAGAGTTGGGGAGCCTCCTTGCTTTCCAGAGGGTTTCACATGGAGTTTACATTTAATTTTTTGGTTATTAGAATGTCGTGGGTCTTGTCCCGACGTTCATCTCAGTTAGTATATGATTCATAGATAGTAGAGTCTTGAGAAGTCTGTTTCATTTTCTATTGTTAATGTTCTAGACTTAATTTGCCTCTTTTGGCCAGTGAATGTTTTAACACATTTATGAGTTATTTATTTTAAGACTATGAGTAAAGTTTCTACTTTTTAATTTATCTATTATTGAGAAAGTCTTCCGCTGAGAGTTGAGCTAGTCCAAGGGTTCGCTTGGGGCCAGCAATGGTTCTTGAGTGTCAGTCGCGTCCAGGGTTTAGGCTCGGGGTATGAAATTCAAGGAATGTTGTAACACCCCAGAGTTTAGTAGGTCAACTAGAGCTTGACGTGAGGGTTAGAGTCATAGATTTAACCTCCCGTAATTAGAATGAAGGGTTTAGGGTCAAAACATCAAGGTACGACTCCCCAAGGACCAACCAAGGGTCCTTGAGGAGGACCCTAGAAACCACCCAAGAAACTGCCCAAAACAATCCACCCACGAAGGGGGGACCACGGCCAGTAGGTGGACCCTTACCCCGTGGGTGAGGGGTCGTGGGTCAAGACCCCAAATGTGGACCTGCAGAACCCCATCCACGGATCAGCATGCCCCGTGGATCCACCCACGGCCCGTGGGTGTGGTCTCGTGAGTGGGGCAGTGGTGAAGTCAAGGTCGGTTAAGTTTCTAGCTTAGGGAACTTTCTAGAATTAATTAGTTATTAAGTGAAGTCATTTTACCCTAGATTATACCTACTATATAAAGACTTAAGACCCTTTAAGTGATTCCAAATTATTATTTCAACTTACCAAAAGAAACCCAATTCCCTCCAAGAAATTCTCTCTATAGAAAGTGAAGAAGAAGAAGAAGAAGGGTCAAGCTAGGTCAATTCCTCCAATTTTCCAAGCTTTGTGAGGGCTTTGTATCCAAGGTATATTAGTTTATTCATCAATGGATTCTTCCATTCATGGAGCCCCCTAGAATTCCCTCAATTGTGAAGATGAAATCCCCAATTCAAGTTAGGGTTCCTTCCAATATTGTGGGTTAAGTTGAGTATGAATCCAATTGAGTGGATATTGATTGTTTGTAATTGAATTAGTAGTGAATCGTGATATTATGATGATATTACATGTTTTTTATGGTTAACCCTAGTCTAATTGATGAAATTGAAGTAATGTGGGTTTATGCCTTGTGAAGGGAAATTAAGGATTCATAGATGATCTTCTAGAATTGATGCTATGGATAGTAATTGTTCAAGAATAGAAGAATGTAAACATGAATTGAATTAGAATAATGTGTATGTGATGGATCATTACTAGTAAAAGCTTGAGATTGAACATTTATGATGATATATGACTAGAATTCCTCAAGAATGAAGCATGTGACTAGAATGTCTTGTGATCAAGATATGTATGATGATTGTAAGGAGTAAAGCTTTGAGAGTAAGGCTTGTAGTCATGAATGTTGATCACTAGGGCTTTGAGAGTAAAGCTAATATGATGAATTATGTATGTTAAGGCTTTGAGAGTAAAGTCTAAATGAGAATAGTAGTTTAATAGGTAGTATTGTTGAAGAAGTACTTTACTCACCTAGACTACCTTATGAATGCATGTATTAGCATGTGAAAGTTCATCTCACATAGAGTGATTCTAGGTTGAAAGGTTTACTCACCTAAAATGAATCAAAGCATGTTAGATTAGAATAGCTTGAAGTTGTGACATAAGATGCTTTCATGTATAGCTTGACTTGGTAAGACAAGACCATGCTTGGTAGCTTGAGTTAGTAAATCTCATGGTAGCCTAGGATAGAGGAATTATACTCTCCTAAGGGTAGCTTGCACAAGCATCATAGAATTCTTGCATGGTAGCATGACTTAGTTGGGCCAACCTCATTGCATGGTAGCTAGGATGGAGCACTTGTATCTTTCCTTGGATAGATTGGACTTGCATGATAGTATGCTTTCCATGGTAGTTTGGTTTAGCATAATGTAGTTATGTTAGCAAGATCATTATCTTGGTTCTAGCAATTGTAGCTTGGACTTGCATGATAGTATGCCTTCCATGGTAGCATGGTCTAGCCTATTAGGGTGCTATTCCTTGGTAGCTTGGTCTAGCCTAATAGGGTGTTATTCCTTGGTAGTCTAGAAATGATAAATAGTAATCATTTAAGTATGATAGCCTAAAGTGGTACTTAGTATGGGTACGATTATGGGGTCTTATCCATGTATTGCACAAGTATGACTTGAAGCTACTTATGAAGCATCTCTCTTATATGTTGTATGCTTAGCTTGGATTAAGTAATAGTACTTTTCCTTGGTAGCCTTGAATAGGTAATTATAACCATTCATGAGTGATGACATGTCTTGAACTAGTAAAAAGGTACTCTTCCATGAATAATAAGAATAGCTAAAGAAGGACTAGTCCCTAATTGAAATAGCATGGTTATGATGGAACTAGATTACTTCAAGGAATTATTGTAAGTATGTCCTACTATGAGACTTGCCTTTATGATATATTCTTAGCTTGGATTGTTGCTATAGTTGCCTTCCATGATATGTTAGACGAAGGTGAAGATTTCCTTGTCTATGAGAAGTAAGCTAAAGATGAGACCATGAGATGGTAAGTATGATTATGATGGCCAAAGGGGATACGTAGCATGGATGGGATTATGGGGTTTCATTCATGCATTGCACAAGTATACTTGGAGGTTGACTTATGAAGTGGTTCTTTTATGCTACGAAGGTATAAGTATTGACTATGTATATGGACCATGCATTATGATGACTAATTCTTACATTATGTCTATGTTGGAGATTATGCTTATGATTATGTTATTATCTCTTATGCTTATGACTTATGTCTTATGATGGCTAACCCTTGTGTTATGCTCTTATGGTGTTATGCTAGCTAACATATTTAGTACATTTTGTACTAACACATACTCTTGCCTATATTTTTATCAAATGTAGGGTCCGGCGATCTTGTGTTCCATCTTTGAGGCTAGGTTCTTAGTAGGAGCAAGGACTTGAAGATTGGTGAGTCCTCATAGCATCGAGGATAAAGCCATCATTTCTTTTATGTCTTTCTTTAATGTTTTAGACTATTGTATGGGCTGTGTCCCAAGAGTTATTCATAGTTGTTTAGATGGTTTAATACAAAGTGTTAAAGACTTTCGCTTCATTTTATGAGACTTTGATTATTATGAAAAATATTTTAAATTTACGCACTTTTCTATTATCTTATGTTATGATATGCTAAGTGGCTTACATTGAATCCTTTGGGGTTCTATGTGCCATGTTACATATAGGGTGTACCCTTGGGTCGTGACAAATGTGTAGTCACTTGTACCTAAATGATATCCTAACCTTCCATAAGCATACATTACAAGCTTAACAAATTCCTTTGAGATCTTCAACCAAGTAAAGTTGAGTCAATGTCGTTTGAAAATATGGGCAAGCATATGGTGTGGCATTTGTGTGCATGAGATGATTCATTTTGAGTGTGAGAGTTTATATTGGTGTCCCTTGTTTTATGAATACTTGTGTGTTTGTGGGACATTTCTTTTCTTGTGAGGGCATGAATGCTAGGATAGATTGGTGAAGTTAATTGAATCAGGGGAAGTTGTTAGAACACTAGTAATTGTGAGTCACCTCTTGAGGATTCTTGTTGTTACTTGATCATTCTCTAAATTCATTAAGTTTTGAAATTTGGTTCAAGTTTCAGGGAGTTTCTTGAATTGGTAAATCACTTATTTTCTTGCTAATTATTAGTACCAACCAAAGCCATGACCATGATTCTTTGCGAAAATAAAAGAGTGTTGTACTTGAGTTGAGTGCCTCTTATGTTTTGAATTTTTGTTTTGCTTGATGAAAAGCAAAGTTTTAAGTTGGGGTGTTGATGAGTGGTGAATTTGCACTCATTTAGAGCTATTTTATTATGATTATGTGGCACTCAAAGTAGAGAAAGAGGCTAATTATCCTTTGAATTGTGTTGTTTTAGGTGTTTTGATGCTGGGAAAGAAAATGTTGATCAAAAGATGAATCAAAGCTGAAAAGGAGAAAAACCCTGGAAGAAAAAAAGTCTCAGGCATCGATCCTATAGAAGACTGGTAGCTTAAGCCAACCAGTCAATGAAGTCAACTATTCTCTTAAGCGAGGATGCGGGGTTCGCTTCTAAGAATTAGGCCAAAAAGGTGGAGGTCACTTAAGTGAAATTATTTCCTCTTTTGCGAAGTTCACTTTTGCAAACCTCCTAACTCTTTTGTGAAGCCTGCCTTTTCAAATAGGGGCGGAATGGGGAATTCCCATGCTTTGATCCCAAATTCAGAAAATATGGCTAGAGTGGAGTATTATTGGGATTGGAAAGAATAGTTAGAGAGAGAAAATTGTAGAGAGATAAACGCATTCAAAAAGTAGATTTCTTAGTGTTCTTGATCTAGTTGAGACATGAAGGCAAGTTGCCTCACATTTCAGTTGTGAATTTGAAGATTGTGTTCTATTTTAGTAATATCTTTTACCTTTTTTTATTTCCTTGTTCTTAATTGCTAGAAATGTGGGTGTATGAAGTGTATGAAGTTGGGATTTTGTGCTAGAAATAGACAAAATTATTTCGGTGTCTGATTAATTTCTCTATTGCTTTGGTAGTTCCTTGTTTCCATGCTTGATTTAATGAAATAGGTTCAATCTAGTTTTCATGTTTGAATTTATGGGTTGAGAGTGCACGCTCAATCTAAGCTTCCAATCTCTGGTCGATGCTCGAAAGAGATTGATTGGAGCGGAGAATTAGATTTATAATCGCATTTTGACTTTGAATCTTGAATTTGAGATCGAAAGATGAAAGTTTAGGTTTCATTTTTGGGTGCAAGACTTCCTTTAAAGATAGGTCTAAGTTAAGGTAGTGGATTATTTAGGTTTGGTGTGATTGAGACCGAAAGGAGATATCACAATAAAACTCTTTGAGATCAAAAGATAATTAGTGTAATTGAAGATGACCTTGCCTACTCATGAGTAATTGAATGATCTTGGATTGAATTGCAATGCATTGTTGAGTGTTAATTGAACCTCAAGTATTCCCATTTCCCATATATCCCTTGCTTGATATCGCCTTGGCCCCCTTCGTAGTTTAATTAGAAAAATTGCCTTGCATTTGATATTTTTGTACCTAGTATGTTTAGATTCAATCTACTATCTAGTTAACCTTTATCTTTTGAATCGACGTTACATTGTTCCTTGTGGGATTCGACCCCGACTCTTACTTTGGTATTTTTATTGACAACGATCGCTCACTCTTTTAATTAGTTTTGAGGAATTATTTGAGTGTTATTGGTCTATACCCTAGACATGGCCGACACTTAGAACCATTACTGGTCCCAAGAAAACCCTTGGCTTGGTTGACTACTAAGCAAAAAATATACATACATGTGGAAGCCTTATAAAATGGACATTTAAAATCATTTACAGATATCTGATGCAAAAGTCTGAAATAAATCTGAATATAAATAATATTAAAAATAATAAGATGCTTAAAACATCTTAATACTTAAAACTGACATGACTCACTAACTGTCTATCTATGAAGCCTCTACTGACTAAAGATAGGCGCCATGACAAAACCCACGACTACCTGACTATTCAATTAACAATAATTAAAAATTAAATAAATAGAACTAACTAAACTGAAGCACTCTGGAAGTGAGGAGGTCTCACTTACTGTAGATGTAAAGAGATGTTATTGTACGTCTGCTATTAAGAGTACTTGAAAACTGCATCATAAAACGATGTAGCACCAAATAGCATCCTATCCTACGCTGACTACATATTGTATGGGGCTATGAGTTATCTGAACTCTCCTCCAAATCAGTACTCAATACTACTCCTAAAAATATAAATTTATGCTCATATATAGTACTTACTGAGTTGAGTTGGTACTCAAAAGCCTTCTTTAAGGGGTAACTGAACTGTACTTAATCTGTCTGAAATTTTTTAAAAACTCTTTATGGTTTTCTGGGAATAGTAATCTCTTTTCAAAGTAAAATAATACATTTGAGATCAGTTAAGTTCCCTTAGAATATTCTTGAAATAATGCTTTAAAATTACTCTTAGACTCACATTAATTTCCAAATCAATGTAAAGGGAAAATAATTTTACAAAGACTTTTAGAAAAATATCAATAATTAGGGTTCATATGAAAATATAAGCATGAACAACAACTCAAGGATATGAATGCAAAAATATCTTAATCTTATAAATAAGAACTAAAGATATGAAAATAAGAACTCAATTCATATCTAGAATTACATGAAATCTTTGGGTAAAACACTGGACTGAACTCTTACTGATTGTATTTATATGTAGGGTGCAAGGACGAACATAGTCCAACGCTATTATTAGCCTTACATGCCTGAAAGACCAAAGTTCTTGAAGAAGCTTGAACAAGCCTCTTGAAAACCCTCGCTTTCTCTTGGATCCTTGCTATAAGTCTTGGAAGCGTTAATGAGAGTAATATGGTTGAATTATATTGTTAAAGCCCTTAATTAGATGTAAAACTGTTAGGGTTTAGGTTTAGAAAGATTGTAAAAAGACTAAAATAGCTTCTCTTAAAAACTGACAGAAGTCGTCTACAGAAGGACATCTACAGTCCATACAAAAGTCTACGGGCCATAGACCCTCTTGTAGGAACAGACTGATTTTTCTGGATTTCTGAAGTTGGGGTTTACGGACCCTTTTCTACGATCTATAGACACTTTGACGGGTCGTCCTGCTCGTCTATAGACAACTTACTAGGAGGGGTGTTTCAGGAGTCGATTCAATGAGACCTTTTATGAACTGTAGTAGTTTCTACGACCTATAGCCCAGCTCATCCCGTCCCTTGGGAAATATCAAGTTCCAGGTCTTGATTCAACGAGGCCTTTTACGGATCGTAGAATCTTCTACTACCCATAGTTCGGTCCCTGAAACTTAGACCTGAGAACCAAATTTCAAGAGCCTAGTTCCACTAACCCATCTACGGACCGTAGATGCCTTCCGTGGCACCAGACTACAGAAAGTTTTCAAGGTCTATGTTGGGTTAGAATTTTTGGGGTGTTACAATGGGATATCATGAGATTCGGCACCTACTTCAGTTTCTTGTTGAGTCTCAACCATGTTTCATACAATGCCTCTATGTTCAACTACCTAAAGTTATAAATCTTATCTTTCAACTTCAACATTATGGAAGGTGAGAAAAACCTCTCTAAAAAAGTGGCTTTCAATTCTTTTCATGTGGTGATTGAGTTATTTTAAAGCTCAATCAACATAAGTGTTGCTTCTCCTATAAAAAAAAAGAAGTGAAAAGTCGCAAGCTGATAGTGTCTTGAGTCACCCCAAGTATCTTGTTTGTCTTGCAAATCCCTATAAATTCATCAAGTGCAAGTGTGCATCAATAGTTGCTCAGCCTGCAAATACTCCTTCATGTTCAACAATTGTATCATAGTACTTGTGATATCAAACTTTGCCCCAACAGGCAATGGGGGTAGTACTATGGCACCAGTTACACATGAATCATCCAGGTCAACATCATCATCCTCGTCAACATCAAAATGAAAGAAGTATTTAGGTTATTGTTGTGTCAAGTGTTGATCCCTCTCTACCTTGGCTGATAATTTCGATCATTTTGCATGGCTAACTGATGAGTCTAGGATTTTGACTCATTTAGGGCTTGTTATTTATAGTATTAGTGTCCTCGGTGCCTATTTTGTGCTCTAAATTGATGTTTAAATGCTAATTTTCAGGTATAAAGGTGAAAGAGCAAGGCAAGGACATTACCGGGCAAAAAGGAGCGGAAAAGATGAAAAAGGCTGAATATAATGAAAGTTTGTAATCGCCAAAGCCACTCAGTAAGTCGCCGAGTGGCACTTCAGCTCGCCCAATGTTCCAGCATGCCAGCCTTGGGGAAAGCCAACTGGGCGAGAAAGTTGGACCTTCAGCAAACCGCAAAATGGATCGGCGATAAAGGATTTGATAGCCTAAAGTTACAGGGCCTAAAGGTTGAAGAGTTAAGGCAAAATGGCGATGGAGAAGAGCAATTGGCACATCGCCGACTTGGTTGGCGATGCTCGACTAACTCCGTCGAGTGACCCCGAAGGCCGAAATCTGGGAACGAATAAATTGATTTTTAAAAGGAGAAATGAGTATCCTGCCATTGTTAGACTCTGAGCTTTCGATTGAAACATTTCTTTTCTTAGTTTTTAGAAGTTTTCTAGTAGACTTTGAAGTTGCGTTTGGATTCAAAGCTGAATTGAAGCATTGTAAAGATTTGGAGATTACTACCTAGCTTATGGAGAACGTAGTTGGTATTAATTTCTTACTTTTTATGATCTGTGGCTAAAAACCCCATTCTTGGGGTGTGATTATGTGATTAATTATCTTAATTAGCTTATGGGTGTTTGTAATTACTGATTTAATTACTGTTTTGAAGTGGGTTCAATTGATAATTGAGTTTTAACTCATGAATTGTAGTTGCAAATGCAGTTCTAGTCTAGTATTTTATGCTTGCTTGAGAAAGAGGTTTTAGAATTAAGGTTATCAATTGATGATTGTAGTGATAGGGTTGTTATGGGTTCAGCTCGAGAGAGTGAATCTTAATTTGATCCTACCTATCTAGCTCGAGAGAGTAGATAAATTGAGGTTTTGGGCTGTTTATAGTATGATGCTTGTTGAGGTTCGAGAGCTCACTTGATTCGTGATAGTTGATCAGGATATGGCTATTACATCTAAATCCTAGCCTAGCCACTAAGATTCAGTGACTTTAGTAATTAGTAAACACCCGTATAGCCAAATTGGTGATTAATCGATCACATCCCCAAGTATCCCTTTCTACTTGATTACTCCCCTATTTTTATAGTTGTTAATTGACACTCGTAAACCCCCCATTTGACACTTGTTATCAACCCTTGTGATTTACTTTACATGTTTCGATAATTTCTATTCCTACAGAACACGTTTATAACTTCGTAACTAAATTATCTATCGTATCACTCCCTGTGGGATCGACCCCAACTCTTTGTTTTTTTTATACTAGATTGTGATCACCAACACTTAGTATTGGATGAAGTGTAGTTGAGCATTTATTAAAAATGGCGCCGCTGCTGGTGAGTGGTGTTTAGAATTCTCTTATTGAAGTTTGGATCGTGATCTTTTTATGTTGTAGTTGAATCAACTTACTTTGTTTTATGTTTGTTGTTGGCTATTTGTGAACAGGTGACGAGATGAGTGTGAACGGAAGTAACGGTAGCCAACTTGGCCACCAATATGACATTGGTATCTTGAACGATGTCAATGACATTCAAGTGGGTGATGTAGGTGTTATTCGGTTGCCTCCGGTTGTGGGGAACGTTGTGTTCCATGTGTCTAGCACAATGTTGCAACTATTGCAAATGAAAGGTTTATTTGGAGGGCTGCTCATGAGGATCCCCATGACCATATTCAGAATTTTGTGGACGTTTGGGGTCCATTTTCATTCAAGAACATCTCACAAGAGTCAATCCGGCTCCGGTTGTTTCCTTCTTCTTTGATGGCTGAAGCAACCAAGTGGTTAGCTGATCTACCGGCGGACTCAATTACATCTTGGGAAGAGCTGGCCGAGGAATTCTACATAAGATTTTTCCCTCATTCGAGGATGATGGCATTGAGAGATAATATTCAGGGTTTTAAACGTTTAGATGGTGAGCCAATCCACAAAACGTGGCTGAGATTTCATAAGTTGTTACTTCAATGTCCAACTCACGGACTTCCAAACAACGTGTTGTTACAACACTTCTACCGGAGTCTAGACTCGGTGAACAAAGGTGTGGCTAATCAACTTGTCTGAGGAGGAATTATGCAGAAGCCTTTTTGAGATAGCGTCAACTCTCCTTGATGGGATGACGAAGATAAACCGAGCTTGGTATACTCGGGAGGATCAGGTGTGTCCTTTGATGTTCAGGATGACAAAGGAACAAATAGAAAGGGACCAAGACCGGGATAAAAACATGGCCAAAATGATTACCCAAATGATTTTTTTGTCAAAACATGTAATGGGTAGTGGTTCTAAGGTTGTGAATGTTGTTGGTGTTAGTGGGGTGAACCCTGATGATCCACACTTTGAAGCTCTATGTAATGAGGAAGTGCATTTTCAGGCTAATCAAGAAGGAGGTTTCCACCAAAATTATCGAAGGCCAGGTGGAAGCCAAGATTGGAATAGAGAGCGTGAAGAAGGGTGGAGAGACCGTGATAGCGAATGGCGTGACCGTGGAGCTAACTGAAAGGAGCGAGACTGGGACAAAGAGAGATATGTACCTCCCCATGAGCGTCAAAAGCCAAAAGAGCAAAGGGCTGACCCGAAAAACTTTCGCACTGAAGATATGCTTGCACGCATTCTTAACAAAGTGGAAGGGTCGGACAAGGTGCTAAAAGAAATAAAAGACGACGTCTCAACTCTAAATCAGACGGTTACTTCTCACTCGGTTTCCATTAATCAGCTGGAAACACAAATAGGTCAAATCTCGACTAATTTGAATCCAAGACCGAAAGGAGGACTATAGAGTGACACCATGGAAAATCCTAAGAATGAACCTTGAATGAGTATCCTCTTCATGCCACGACATTAAATAAGGCGCTTCTTGGGAGGCAACCCAAGTTTTTAAGCTTTTATTTGTGTTGTTTGAATAACTGGTGTTGAATGTGCAGCTTGAAAGTTTGAAATTTTGGGAAAAGGAGAAGTAGGTGAGCCCAGGTACCAGTCGGCGACTCGACGAACAGGTCGGCGAGCCCGACTTGGATCACCGTTTGAACCAGCTAGTTAGCTAGTGGTTCTGTAAAACTCGGCGGACTAAAAAGCCACTTGGCGCATCGTCGAGTGGGTCGGCGACATAAGTGATCATCGCCGATCAGCGTGCGAACTGAAGAGTCATAAGGCCAAATCCAATTTTAAATTCAAAACTCTCCCTCATTTCATACTTTTCGACTTCTACAATTTCACAACTGCACTTTAGATTATATTTTTCGCATTTCTTGCTTTGTGTGTTAGATCAATTGCTTGGGGGGAGACTTTGGTGCTTTGCTAGACTAGCTTTTCAAACATCTGCTTTTGAGGAATGGCTAGACCAAAAGTTGCCGGAAGAAATCAACCCCCCCCCTCCCCCCGAAAACGGGTAAGAGGCATAGTGATAAATGAGAGGGCTGCACCCTCCCAGAAAGCACCGGCTAAACTTCCTCCAGCAGGGGGGAAAGGTAAAGGGAAGGGTCCCGTACAACCCACACCAGCGGAGGGGAGCTCCGACAACGAGGGCCTCTATGCGAATTACCTCAGTACCTCTGATAGCAAGGACCACTCAAGTGATAGCTCTCCGGCCTCTACATCTGAGCCGAAAGATGGCCAACTTCTCCAGGCTAGGAAAGCAGAGCTACGCTCCAAGGCTATAAATGATCCAACTCGAATCCCGGTGCCTCCTCCACCTCCAGCACAGATAGTGGAGCAGGTACCCCCAGCTCAGGTTCCTCCTCCCCGGTCACTGAACAGATTAAAGGTCGAGGGTCTGACAATGATTTTAGAAGAGAAGTAGTTATCTACAGACGGAGTTGTAGACCAGTACCCGGAGGTGTGGAACACCATAAAGTTCCACAAGTTTGAGATCTTCGCCAAGCCCCGAGGCTCATACATTCCTACTTGGGTCTGGGAGTTCTATACCGAGTACGGGAAGCTGGCCAGCATATTTAAGCCAGTTGACTATGTGATAGTGCAGGGAAAGAGAGTCAAATGCAGTAGCACCGACATCAATGAGGTGCTAGGGTGCACGAAGAATATGTTCCACTACTTGGTGGATCGGATACAGAAGAAGACCCTTGATGACTTAAAGGGTTGGTTAGCACCGTTGATATCCGACATCACACCATGGTAGATTGAGGCACGAGCTCCAATAGAGAAGAAGGACCTAAATGTGGCTGCCAGGTATTGGTTTGGATTCATCAGCAACACTTTGATGGCCTCACAGAACGAGTCGATACTAAGGCATCTGAAAACTGCATTGTTGGGCGGTAACATTGACAAGAACGATCTTAATCTTGGGATGATCATTGAGCAAGAGATGGACATGAGGGCCAAGTAGAGCCAGACCTTTCTCCCCTTTCCCGTGTTGATTACTAAGTTGTGCAGGCGGGCTCATGTTTTGGTGATTGCAAAGATGAATGTGGAAGTGACTCCCACTTCCTCTACTGACATCCGGTGGATAGAGGCCGAGTATATGAGGGATGAGGTTGATCGGAGGAGAGCTGCACCGGCAGACACGTCCTCGGTAGTTGATTTTGAGATGTTGCCGACAGAGGCAATACTTCCCCCTCAGACCACTGAGCCTAAAGGTACTTCCGGTACCTCTACTTCTGCACCTTCATATTCAAATGTTGTTCCCCCTCCTTCAGCTGCTGCTGCTTCTTCTCGAACCCTATCACCCAGGCCATGTTATACAAGATGGGTCATCTGGCTCAGTCTGTTGATGTGTGTGCCTCCCAGGTAGAGGCCGTTTTGCCTAGGTTGATTGAGTAGGCTATTGTTGCTGCCTTGGCTCTGATTAGGGATGAGTTGAGAGAGCACAGGGGATTGATAGATGCCCATAAATTTGCACTGGATTCCCTTAATGTGAGGGTAGAGGCTTGTGAGCAGAGTCGGGGTGATTCTGATATTGTGACGGTCTTGAAGGCCGATATTGTTGGGCTGAGGAAAGATATGGATGAGCTGAAGTCCACTGATATATCTATGATATTCGGTACGGTGGAGATCCCTGAGGTTCCGAGTGTAGATTTCCCAGCCAGTTCCGAGATTCCTCCGGCTACTACGACCAGAGATGTTGCTATGGATGAGGTTGATGTTGAGTCTGAGGCTGAGACCGATGAGGAGGAGTTGGGTGTTCGAGACACAGCAGTTTATGATGACTTGGAGGATCTTGAGGGAGCTATGATGCAGACTGTTGTTGAGGCATCACTGAGGGATACGTCGATGGTGGGCTCCAGTGGAGCCAAGCATGATGTTGCACCGGGCACTGATGCCCCGACAGATGGAGTCACAGACATACAGAGTTCACCCAGGCTTAGCCTGGCAGGATGATTTTATTGACTCTCTTTCTGTTATTATTTAGACTGGTTTTACTATTTTTGTGCATTTGAAGACAATTACTAGATTAGTTTGGCGGGGTGAGGTATTTCCATACCCACTTCTTTTGGGCTGTTTTCTGGATATTCTGTGTTTGTGATTGTTTTTGTGAATGTTGGTTTTGATTGATATATATTAGTTTTGATCTATTATGTTGGTCCTCTGTTTTGAAATGCAAATTGTTGGAATGTTGGTTTTGAACCGATTTTGAAAATTGCCACCTCTTGATGTATTTAAATGTGGTTGTTCTTTTGGAATTTCAAATGTTGGTTATGAGCAATACCGATGACTTGAATAGTGCTCTCGATTGAACGATATGAGTTTACGGCTCCGATGAGGCAAATTGAGTTGCATAAGTCATATGTGAACTCCTAGCATCTCATTGTGACTAGCCGGTTGTTGAGTTGATCTCTTGTGATGATCGTTGCACGCGAGCTGAAATGGTAGTCTTGTTTCATGATTGTGTTGAATGCCAAGTGTGGTGAGATTTTCTTGGAATATGTGCTTGGTAATACCTAGATCTTTCCATGTTAGTTCAATTGACTAATGTAAGCGAATGATAGAGATGATCTTAGGAACATTTTGTGAAGAGTGATCCAAAATTGCTATCATACCTCTTTGTGACCACCTTGTGAGAGTGTGAACCTATCTTGGCACCATTTGAGCTTATCCTTTTTCTTTGGATGAAACATGAATAACTTTGACCTCTTTGTCCCATCATCTATAACCTTCATGAAGTATTGGTTTATTTGAATAGCAACCTTAGGCCAAAAGCCTAAGTTGGAGATGTTATAAAAAAGGAGGAATGTCAAGAAGTGTGGAACATCTACCCTTGAAGGATCATGTTGAAAAAGATGGAACCCTTCCATATAAAAAAAAGGTGAAAGAAGAAAAAAAAGATCGAAAAAGAAAAGAGTTGTTGAAATAAAGTTTGTGAAATGGACAAAATAAATAGGGTGTCCAATGAATCATGCTTACGAGATCATAGGGTGGAATGTGAAAACCAAAAAGAGTGAAAGAAAAGGAGAAAAAGTGAAGTGCAGGCCATGCTTCATGAAGGTAGAAGTCACTAAACCAACATGATCCTACCTTTACACTCAACCCCATTACAAGTCGTGAAAGACCTTTGTGATCTTAAGTGAGATGAAAATGATGTTGATTGGAAAATAAGGGCAAGCTTATGGGTTGCGTCATGCATGTGTTTATCTTTGGGAGTGTAAGAGTTGTCTTTGATTCCAAAAGTCTAAATTGTTGATGAGTTTTATGTGAGCATGGAATCATTCTTGGTGTGAGGGCATTTTAATGCTTTTGTTGAGCTTGAACTTGCATTTGAAGCTAGCATTGTGAGCTTGAGTTCTATTTGATGATGGTTAGTCACAGTTCGAAACTTAGAGTGCACAATTGAACATTGCATGAGTAGTTTGAACCTCTTGTGTCCATTCGTGTTGAGTCTTGAGTAGCACTGTTTTTAAACATCCTTATTGAACTGATTGATCTTCTGTTTTACTTGAGGACAAGCAAAATTTTAAGTTAGGGGTGTTGATGAGTCTAGGATTTTGACTCATTTAGGGCTTGTTATTCATAATATTAGTGTCCTCGATGCCTATTTTGTGCTGTACACTAATGTTTAAATGCTAATTTGCAGGTATAAAGGCGAAGACCAAGGCAAGGACATTACCAGGCAAAAAGGAGTAGAAAAGATGAAAACGGCTGAAGATAATCAAAGTTGGTAATCGCCAAAGCCACTCGGCGAGTCGCAAAGTTGCATTTTAGCTCGCCCAATGTTCCAGCGTGCCAGCCCTTGGGAAAAGCCAACTTGGCGATGAAGTTGGACCTTCAGCGAACCACCGAATGGATCGGCGACAAAGGATTTGATCGCCTAAAGTTACAGGGCCTGAAGGATGAAGAGTTAAGGCAAAACGGCGATGGAGAAGATCAATTGGCGCATCACCGACTTGGTCGGCGATGCTCGACTAACTCCGCCGAGTGACCCCGAAGGCTAAAATCTGGGAACGTATAAATTAATTTTTTAAAGGCGAAAAGAGTATCATGCCATTGTTAGACTCTGAACTTTCGATTGAAACATTGATTTTCTTAGTTTTTAACAGTTTTCTAGTAGATTTTGAAGTTGGGTTTGGATTCGAAGTTGAATTGAAGCACTGTAAAAATTTGGAGATTACTACCCAGCTTATGGAGAACGTATTTGGTATTAATTTCTTATTTTTTATGATGCGTGGCTAAAATCCCCATTCTTGGGGGTGTAATTATGTGATTAATTGTAATAATTAGCTTATGGGTGTTAGTAATTACTGATTTAATTGTTGTTTTGAAGTGGGTTCAATTGATAATTGAGTTTTAACTCATGAATTGTAGTTGCAAATGCAGTTCTAGTCTAGTATTCTATGCTTGCTTGAGAAAGATGTTTTAGAATTAAGGTTTATCAATTGATGATTGTAGTGATTGGGTTGTTGTGGGTTCAGCTCGAGAGAGTGAATCTTAATTTGATCCTACCTATCTAGCTCGAGAGAGTAGATAAATTGAGGTTTTGGGCTATTTATAGTATGATGCTTGTTGAGGTTCGAGAGAACTCACTTGATTCGTGATAGTTGATCGAGAGATAGCTATTACATCTAAAGCCTAACCTACCCACTAAGATTCAGTGACTTTAGTAATTAGAAAACACCCGTATAGCGAAATTGGCGATTATCGATCACATCTCCAAGTATCCCTTTCTACTTGATTACTCCCATGTTTTCGTAGTTGTTAATTGACACTCTTAAACCCCCATTTTACACTTGTTGTCAACCCTTGCGATTTACTTTACTTGTTTCGATAATTTCTATTCCTACAATCGATTAGAACAAGTTTATAACTTTGTAATTGAATTCTCTACCGTATCACTCCCTGTGGGATCGACCCCAACTCTTTGTTGGGTTTATACTAGATTGTGATCGTCTACACTTAGTATTTGATGAAGCGTAGTTGAGCGTTTATCAATAACTCATCATGCCAAAGTTTTTCATCAACTACAACTCAACGTTGTTCACTTTCTAGCCAAGCTGCCTCATTATTGCGCACCCTTTCATGTTCCTCCTTAACTATCTGTGTTGTGGTTTCATCTACCATTTCAAGAATATCTTTTTTTTCATTTTCCTCAAAGTCTTTTGAAGTTCAAAATAAAATGAAATTGGGGAGTTGCCTTGACTCCGTGTGCTGGACATACAATAATGTGTATACTAAAAAACAAAAATAACAAAAAAACTAAATCAATAAATAAGGACTAACATCTAAATAACACAACTAATCAAATTCAAAAATCGTATTTTCTTGCAACAACGCCAAAACTTGATACGTCCAAATTATACTTTCGAATAGAAGTATAAAGCGGTCATTGATCAAATCTAAAACTTTATCAAGGTTAGTATTTATCCCACGAGTTATATAATTTTGACCTAGGTCAATTATGATTATTTGCGCTCTTAGTCGTATTATTTCCGAAAGGGGGAATTGTGTAAGAATCAATCCTTTTGTATTCAAAAGTAAACAAGTAACAGAGTATCAATATAATGTGTTTTTAATCAATGACTATTAAAACTAGGATTTTATGATCCTCCTGAGCTTGTAAGTAAGACCTTATATTAGTAACCTTTGTGGTGCATAGCATGCAAGGTAAGTTAATTTTGACTTAAGTGGTTGGTGTCCTAAATAAATGAATATCACCATGCTACTTGGTCTGTCTATGGGTGTTTTATTACTAACCCTTACCTTTAATCTCAAATTAGTTATTCCCAAACAAGGTCAAGTTATTAGTTAAGGGTTAGCCTCAAATCTTTGTTGTATATTCCTTTTTTTAATTCGTTACCCCTTTGGTCCACCAAGTAAGAATAAGGTGAGTTTTAATGTTTCCAACCTTTAAAAAATAATCAATACGAAGGGAAACTAATATACAGATGCACACTATTTAAGAATTACTCAATATTAGGTCTACTTTGTCAATTCTTCATGATTCGCAAATCCGAGTTGTGGATTTATCTACTCATAATTGTATGATAACAATCAATAATTAATGAATAAATCATACACTTACAAGATGAATAGTAGAAACCCAAAATCTTGAATTATAATTCAAAGCCAAAAGAAAAGAATCAAAATTATGATTTCTCTCAAAATTCAAGAACAAAGTAGAGTACTTGTTTTTCCTTAAGTTTCAAACCTGAAAATGAGTTTAAAGTGTAAAATAAAACCTAGAAAAATAATTTATAAATAGAAGAAACCTATTCTAAACAAACTAGAAAAACAGGCTTCAGCTACTTTAATGGACATGATCGTGAATGTTTCTACGAGTCGGGAAACCTTATTATAAAATCTGGCAATATTAGAACATGTAGGTCTTTTTATGTGAATAATGACTACGACTTGTATATCCTTTCACTACATGTGGTTTCAACTCGTGAAACTCAGAATCTCATGCACCCCTGCAGTACCTCATCTATGATCTCAATCTATGACTCGTGAATGCTTTTTAGGAATAGTGATACCCACTCGTAAAAATCAGACTTTTTGCATACTTTCAGTATGTCTTCTACAATCCACGTTTACAGTTTGTGAAAACTTTTATGACTCATGGTTGTCACTTATAGAAATCATACTTTTCAGGATAATCTATGTATCTCCTCTATGAAGTCATCTACGACTTGTGGTTCAAACCAGGGCTCGTAGAATGTCCTCGTGAAAACCCAAAAATTGACTAACAACATCTTTGTTTCTGAAAAGCTTCTGAATCACACTTACCTATGAAATATCTACAAAACAGATCAAATCTACTAAAAAGCATTAAAGAATTTCACCAATTCTAAGCTTTAAGCATCAAAAGTGGCGTACAACCACATCACATCAACACCCTCAACTTAAAAATATTGTTTATCCTCAAGCGACTTACACAAATATCACATCACGATACTTTTAGCAAAAGAAAACTAGGAACCTACATCAATCAAATTACTTTCAACAGTTAATCTCACAAATGTGACACCCTCATGTTTCTTATATCAAAACAAGTGCAATTTCATAAATCATCAAGTTAAGATATGTGGATTGATGGATGAAATCACAATATCAATAGACAAGGTTAAATATCAAATTACGATCACCTAGACAGTCAACAATCAACAGTGTTGCTCTTGTACCCATGCCACAAAGAAGTATCGTTCACACAAAGTATCTTTTTTTTCAAGTTTGAGGACATACAAAAACACTCATTCTCACAATAAAGTTGAAACAATACATGCACAATACCATATGCTTACCCTTATTTTCTATGACTTAACTTTTGAATAGTTGAATTAGGATCACTATAGGACTTTACTCGACTTGTAACATAGGCTCAGAGACGGATATGATAATTCTATAAATAGTGACGTATACTCTCCTTGACACTATGCTAAATTTATTCCACTTTTACAACTATCTTTATCCTTCCTCATTTCTTTTAAATATTACAATTTTACAACTTCTTTCTTGCAACAACTACATTTTTCAACTTCCTTATTAGTTATTCTACAAGATAAAAAAATAATAATTATACAATGGTTTACTCAGTTGTTGCAACAACTAACAAAAGTTGTAACAACCAAACAGTAGCTACAAATGTTGCAACAACAACAACAATTGTTGGAACTTCTTTATTAATTGTTGCAAAAAATGGTGTTTTATACAATAACTTACTTAGTTGGTGTATCAACTGTAACTATTACTCATACTGTTGAAAAAAACAAAGTTTTACCCAGATGAACAATACACACAAAAAACTATTGTTCAGTTACTAAAATGCTCAAAAATCACTTCTAAAGTAATGTTAGTGTAAGACCAACAAATTCAGTCAAGAAAAATTGTTTGAATTCAATTTTTCCCACCAATCCTCTTTTTTTTCTAGGTAATTTAAATTTTTATATAAATTGTGTGGGGATCTTCGTAACTTATTTGGTTGGCTACCTAAACTCCCACCTTGTTGGAGAGGGTTTGATTCCCCATATTATAATTGTAACACCTCAGAAATCGGTAAGTTGAGTTGGAAAGGAAAACTTCAAAAAAGTTGTTGGTGCAACTAGTCTACGGTCCGTACAAAGTTCTACGATCTGTAGAGCCCAATCTTAGAAGTTGAGATAGGAAATTGGAAAATGTGAAATCCTAGAAGAAGTTTCTACGGACCAAAAGGACAGTCCGTAGAAGGTTTCATGGGCCGTAGGATGGCCTATAGAAGTTATTCTAACTTAGAGAAATTTGATGGACTTTTGGGTCTACGGTTGATTTCATGGACCGTAGGAATTTTGACGGGTCGTAGAACTGGTTCGTGGAAAGTGTTTGGACTTGAATAGAACTTTGGTCATAAGATTCTATGATGAGGTCCTACGGACAGCAGAAAGTTCCATTTTCCATAGGAAGGGTCTACGATTCTAACTCAGAGAAATTTGATGAACTTTTGGGTCTACGGTTGGTTTCATGGACCGTAGGAATTTTGACGGGTCGTAAAACTGGTTCGTGGAAAGTGTTTGGACTTGAATAGAACTTTGATCATAGGGTTCTACGATGAGGTCCTATGGATCGAAGAAAGTTCCATTTACGTAGAAAAGGTCTCGTGGAAGTTTACCCCAATGTTGATCTCCAGTACTTGTTCTACGGACCAACAGTAAGTTCTACGGACCTTAGGTCGGTCCATAGAGTTGACCCGACAGCTTTAAAGAGGGGTTATTTAAGTATTTTCCCATCCTTTCCAAGTCTAAAATCTGACATTTTTACACCTAATTAAGGTTCAAAACAGTACCATTTGACCTTAACACTTGCATAAACGCTCTCAAGACTTACAACAAAGACTCAAGAGGAGAAAGCTAGGGTTTCAGTCGTCTTTTTTATGTTTCTCCAAGTACATTGTTCTTCCAGGTATATAAGGCTACTCATAGTGTTGGACTAAGTTCGTCCTCAAATTCTACATCTATATTGAGTCAGTAAAGAGATATGTTTAGGGTTGTACCCATAGTTCCATGAAATTTTAAATTCAATTTGTGTTTCTTATTCGGAGTTCTGATTTATTAATTATTGAGACTACGATCTTTTATGCATTATTACATAAACCCTAATTTCTGAATTTGTTCTTGAAAATTTCTAATATGAATATCCATATGCATTGATTTATGATTTTTAACATGACTCAGAGTGTATTTTAAAGGAAAAATTTGTAAGGAGTTTAAAAGGTACATAGATGATTCCAATTGTACTAAGTGACATTGAGAAAAGAGGCACTTTTTCCAAAAGAACATAAATGGTTTTCTGAAAGGCATTTAAGTAAACAAAACTAAAGTAAATAAAGATCAGTTCCCTAAAGAGGAATTTTGAGAATTAATGATATTACATATTTTGGGAGTAGTATTGAGCATCGATTTGAGTAAGAGTTCATATAACTCAAAACCCCATAAACTACGTAACCAAGGAAGGATAGGATCCTACCGACTTTCAAGAGACTCCTTACTGCCTCTAAGAAGCCCTAATAGATGGATCCATAAGTTAAAGTTGTTGTCCTATTCCCCGACAAGGTATAGGATGGCTCTGGCAACATGGACAGGACGTTGTATCATCACGTGGATCATAGTGATGATTGTCAGTTAGAGAAACTCCCCAATACAGTAGAGTACATTATTTTCACATTGCTTTTGATAACATATCTTATTGTAAAATATAAATGGTTTACGGTTCATGTTCATCCATTGTTTCAGTTGAGTTATTTAAGCCTTCAGTACAACACTTATTTTATTCTACCTTATTATATATTGTCACGCTCCGAGTCTTACATCATTAACGTGGTCGGTACTCGAGAATCATTGTTGATCCCCAAGTAAACCTTTGTCCTGGCTGACTACTAAGCGGAAGACTAACTCTAACATACACAAGCATCAAAACTGAAGGAAACATTTAAAACAGTTTACTGAATCTCCAAACTATGTGAAAATACTGAGTATGAAACATAAAGTTTTAAATAAAACATCTGAAACTGAATACTGAAAGACTAACCAAGACTGTCTATCTATGAAGCCTCTACTGTATAAAGATATGTGTCGGTACAAAGACCAACAATACCTCAAAACTCAACTACTAACAAATCATAAAACGGGAGTCTTCCGAAAGCAAGGAGAACTACCAAAAAGGTGACGAGCGGATGATGTGATCCTAACGAAATTCATGTTGATGATCCTAAGTACTTGAATTTGCATCATGAAATGATGCAGGTCGAATGACATTAGTACATTAGATGTACGAGTATGTAATAGGGCTGAAAAAATAAATAGTTGAACTAAAAGACTAGAAGTAAGTCAACTGAAGTATACTATAAATCATGATGAAAATCATTAATACTCTTTTTATAGGGATGACATAATAGTAAATACTGAACTGAATGACTGAAAGTATTCAATTGGAGTATAGTATAAATCATGATGAAAATTATTTTAGCTCTTACTGTAAGAATATAATAATAGTAAATACTGAATTAAAATATAAAAATAAAATTATACTTTACTTTACTTCACTGGGGAGTTTCTCTAACCGACAACCATCACTATGAGCCTAGTGATGATACAACGTCTTACCCACGTTGGCAAAGCCACTCTATACCTTGCCAGAGTATAGAACGCAACTGAACTGATGGATCCACTAAAACTCCTTCTTGAGGCAGGTGAGGAGTCGCCCGCTTATGGTATGATCCTATCTACGCCGGCGGCGTAGGTTATAAAGTTTGAGTTGCCTGAACTCTTACCCTATATTGGTGTTCAATACTACTCCCAAAATAATATACTTAAATGATATGCTCATAGTTTGGTAAACTATATGTCTATCCTAATAAAGGGTGAGACATCTTTGAGTCAAATCTCAAATCTTTCCAAAATATATCTTTTAAAGTCATGCATATAACTTAAATCATGAGAAAGTCTTCTAACTTGCATAGCTCATAAATATTTGAAATATTTTTCATAATATCATTAAGACCCTAAAATCATGCTTTGAAATATAAGCTTCATGAAATCATAACAATTTCATGTCAATAACTCACAAGAACAACAATGTAAAACCTTACTAAGTATAAAAAGGAAGTACATAGGTCAAGAATATTTAATCGTGAATAATTAATTTAAGAAATCATGCAATTAGGGTCATAATTATGGATGAATTTGAAAGTGGGTTTGATAACCCTAACTATGGAATTTAGTTCATAAACATTGATAAATCTTGGACATGAGGATGAAAGGAATTCCTCATTGAAGTCTTAAATACCTTAATCGCTCCAATTACCGAAGAAAAGTATGATCTTGGAAGAAGAAGAACCACAAAACTTTTCTTGAACCTCGCGGAAGAGTTCTTGAGGAACTTTCTTGTAAATATATTAATTTCATGAGTAAGAGATATTAATTCGTGTTAAGATGAAGAAATTATGATGTTCTATGGTCAAATCTTACCTTAGATGATGGATGAATCTTGGAGGAAGTTAGTTTATTAATAACTTTTTTTTCTAGGATAAATTTATGAACTAGGGAGGTGAACTATGTCTTTGGAGGGTCATTAAAAGCCTAAGACTCGCACGCCCACACGGAAAATGCCTCAGGTATGCATCCAACAACGCAGGAAGGAAGTAGTTGCTACCACAGAGCACTAGCACGCGAAAATTGCCT
This sequence comes from Solanum etuberosum, assembly GCA_029582245.1. Classification (NCBI taxonomy): domain Eukaryota; kingdom Viridiplantae; phylum Streptophyta; class Magnoliopsida; order Solanales; family Solanaceae; genus Solanum; species Solanum etuberosum. The sequence goes on along the minus strand of JAJONR010004809.1, from coordinate 30,535 downwards.
CGGCCGCGCAATCGGTGGCAAGAAAGTGTCCACTAAAATTGTCATAACTTTTTAATCCGACCTCCAATTGATGCAAACTTGGTGGCATTGGAAAGAAGACTCAAATATCTTTTATTGGATAGGTTAGGTCCACACAAATCTTTATATTTTAAGAGATATGATCGTTTGAAGTTTACATAAGTAGAATCTTATATCTAAACTTAATCGGTAAGAGGTTTCAACTCAACTTTGTGCTAGGGGATTCTTGTGAGTTTAATTCATCTAAAAAAAAATTCCACACTAAAGAATTGACCTTAATAACTAAGCATAACTTAAGAGTCAGCCGATACGATCTTATATGCAAATGAAGAATGGTTTAGGTCTTAGATTAGAAATTTTTAGGATGTTACGCATACCGTACATTTCATATACTAATGTTATTTGACTTGTATCATTCCATGATGCAGATACAAGTATTCAGGATCATCAACAGGCACTCCGTTGAGATAACTCTATTCACTTGATAGCTTTTGGTGAGGCCTCCTCGCTTTCAGAGGACTCCGATTTTTATTTCCTAGTAGTAGTATTTGAGGTGTCGAGGGTCTTGTCCCGAAACCTATATTTAAACACTAGAGACTTCATGGATAGGCAGAGGATGTTTTTCATTATTCCTTTCTCAGATGTTTTGATAAACGTTTGTTATTTATATTAAGTATTTTTCAACAGTTGTTTCAAGTTCCTTATATGTTTTGAAATGCTCACCTATTAAAGCTTATGTATATCATATTGAATCATCTGTTCCATAGTTAGTCAGACCAACGGTTCGCTTGGGACCAACAATAGTCTTTGAGCGCCGACCACGTCCAGGATACAAGTTCAGGGCGTGACAGTAATTCCCTCCCCCACTCCCAATTTTTTATTAAAAAAATGGGTATGAATATAAAATAAAATATAATTGGATGCTTATTCAAAAATGGTCAAAACTTAATTAATATTTTATGAGAAAAGATCCATTCCATTACTACATTACTTCTTAATAGTGTAGTGGATGTATGCCACGTGTACAAATGAATATGAGAGGCTAAGATCATTTTTCTTGGTATTGCTATACTACAAAATTTTATTGATAATTTATTCTTATATCTATTTATTAAAATATTCTTACACTAAATAATATTTTTGAAATCTAAGGTAGATTATTTTTAACCGTAAATGTATGGATTGTTTTGTTAATAATCCTGCAAGATTTTTATTAAAAAAAATCAACATCGAAAATGCTTCTTTTTTTCTGTTTTTTCCGCATAAAAAGTGGATTTAATTCTTGTGGTCTTATGTGAAGGCGTGAACAATGAAACCAATTTCGACAATTCAGAAATTCCACAATTTTTGTTTATGTTTACTTTTTAGAATAATTTTACAATGTTAACTAAAATATAAATAAAATTAAAGAGGTATCAATACATACAAATATTTTGGATTTAATATTTTTTAGTGTAAGAGTATTTGTAACACCTCGGATTTGAGAAAAATAGAAAAATGCAGCTTTCCAGGATCTGGTGTCAGTACCAACGGAACCACCCATGGACCGTAGGTAGAACCACGGACCATAGGTGGGGTCCCGTGGTTCAATCCTAGACTTAGGGGAATTTCATGATACAAAGATGAGACCTACGGTCGTGTTCCACGGTCCGTCGATGGACCCACGAACCGTAGGTGGGGTCTGTCGTTGGGGTCCAAATTTTAGTGGTCTCTGATCCCACCCACGGTCAACCAATACGGTCTGTGGTTGGACCGTAGGTCTAACCGTAGGTGAGGGTCAGCAGTTATTCAGAGGAAAATGGTTGTTGGGTCAACTTCAAACGGTCATATCTCTTAGCACAAAATGAATTAGACGGCTCGTGACCTATCAAATTAAAGATAATTGAATCCTCTTTCCAACGCCATCGAGTTTGCTAAAATCCAAGCTGGGAGTAAAAAGTTATGCTCATTTTAGTGAAGCCCTGTCGGACAGAGCATGAACGACGACTCCCAACGACGATTTGTAGGTCAAATGACGGTCTGTCGGTCCTGTAGTAGGTGGCACTCGTCAGATTTAAGTCAGGGTCATTTTGGTCCTTTCCCCTATGCGTTGGGCACTTAAACTACGTCGTTTTACTCATAATAAGTCTAATAACCTAGCCAGACATACGCAGAACCCTCATTCTCCAAAAACCATCCAAATTAGAACGAAAAGAGAAGAAAGAGGCGCCAGTTTCTTTCAAGAACAAATAGTAGTGTTCTTCAAGGTTCAGCCCCGAAATCTATAGGATTTCTCCGTGAATTTCGTCACCAGGTTTGTGGGATTTCACTAGTGGATTCCTTTCATCCACTAGGTTCCTAGAATTTAGTCAGATCCTTGATTCTCCTTATCTTGTTTAGACCTAGGGTTTCTAAAACCTTGGATAATTGTTGTGATTTAGTTGTTGTAGTATCCTAAATCAAATTAGCTTATTTCTTGGAAAGTTTGCTTAGTTCCTTGCATGAAACTCAGAACTCTAATTTGTATAAATTATCTTAGTTCATGAATTATACTTGCTAGGTCAGATAAACAGATAATCATGCTCTAGATTTCGAATGTTACATTATCAGTATATAAATGTTGCATTCTCAGATTGCATGTCAGTATTTTGAGCTATTCAGTATTTCAATTACATTTCAGTCATATACATATTCAGTTGGAAGTAGACTTAGCACCGAGTAGGACTAGGGTTCAGCATACCCTCATAGTCCCAGAACTACGTGCCCCCGTAGGAGTATAAGTCCCCTCTGTTGGGCATCAGATTTAGTGATCACGCCAGTCATGCCTTTATATCCCTAGCAAGGAATATTGGGTCCTCTCGATGGGGCGTATACATCGAACTCCACGTTTAGCTCACGAGGTTTATGTCGGTTAATAGTAGCTCCCACAGTCAGACTTTTAGTGCATTTGACCAGGTTTTAAGTATATACCTCAGCATTCAGTTCAGCATGTTATGTTCATGATTAGTACTTGGTCATTGCATTCAGCTTAGCTTTTCAGTTATATTTCAGTATCTATATTTCTGCTCAGATTATGTCATTGCTCAGTTATGCTTTGTTCAGCTCATGTATTTGTTCAGCTTAATATATATATATCCTGCATTCTCAGTACATTCCAAGTACTGACGCATACTCTGCGCTACATCCTTTCATGATGTAGGTTCAGGTACTCAGTATCCAGATCACGCTTAGATCGATTCTCGGTCCAACTTCAGCAACTTCAGTGGTGAGTCCTCGTACTTCGAGGACAATAGACATGCTTTCACTTTAGTCTTTATTCTTAGTTTCAGTTTTATTAGAGTTATCTGGGGGAATGTCCCAGCAACTCAACTCAGTTAGAGGTTTTTCAGACATAGTAGTAGAATCAGCTTGACTTGTTAAGTTATCTTTCAGTTATTATTAAACTCTTAGTATGTTTCATATATTCAGATTAGTTGGGTATTCCCCATTTTCAGTTATCCATTGTTTTAGCTTTCGCATAGTATATGTTTTATTCAGTTATTATCAGTATGCTTTATATATGCCAGACACAGGGTTAGCTTGGGGTCACTCATGATCCTAGGTCCCGTGTTACGTCAAGGGGGTAGCCTCGGGGTGTGACATACTTGGTATCAGAGCATTAGGTTCAAGAATCCTAGGATGTCTTAAAGCCGCACTAAGTAGAGTCTCTTTCATGAGTGTGAAGCGCGCCACACCTATGAGAGAGAGGCTACGAAGTGTTCTAAGAAGAACTTTCCTTCTTTCTTTTCCAACTCATGTTATAGAGTATGAACTCTATTTAACCTCCTTCTAACTCGTACTCTTTGCGTTTCAGAAAATGCCTCCTATAAGAGTTAACACAAGGAATCAGCCAGCAGCTCCAGCAGACCCATTAAATGAGCAAGTCACGCATGCCGAGTTTAGGCTGCTTTCCAAGTGCTTGCTCAGTCCAGGACCGCCCAGGTTAATCAGCAGGCTGTGGCCCCAGCTCCACCGCAGACTAACACTGCTACAGTAAGAATCCAGGACTTTCATTGGATGAACCCTCCGGAGTTTCATGGGTCTAAGTAAGAATAGGATCCACAAGAGTTTTTTGACGACATTCAAAAGGTAACAGACATTATAAGTGTCACTCCAGTCGAGAGTGTAGATTTGGCAACCTATCAGTTGAAGGGAGTGGCCTACTCTTAGTACCAGCAGTAGAAGGAATCTTATAGTACTAATGCAGGCCCGGTGAGTTGGAAACTTTTCAAGACTAATTTTCTAGACCGGTTCTTCCTGAGAGCGTTAAGGAAGGCTAGGGCTCATGAATTTATGAACTTGAGGTAGGGGTCGATGTCAGTCGAGAAACTCTCTCAGAACCCTTCTTAGTCTATACTCCAGTTGATGACCCAGTTATAGCTAGACGGGTATATAGAAATTGCCCTGTCACAAACTCTCAGAAAGTCACATCAGCAGACCTTGTAGAGTTAGAAGTGGTAGATTTTGATATCATTATAGGCATGGATTGGTTACATTCCTGTTATGCCTCAGTCGATTGTAGAACTAGGATCGTTCGGTTTCAGTTTCCAAACGAGCCAGTCTTAGAATGGAAGGGTAGTAGCTCAGTGCCTATGGGTCGATTCATCTCTTACCTTAAGGCCAGGAAGATGATCTCAAAAGGGTATGTCTATCATCTTGTTCGGGTTAAGGATTCAAACTCTGAAACCCCAACCCTTGAGTCAGTCCCAGTAGTAAATTAGTTTCCAGAAGTGTTTCCAGAAGGTCTCCTCGGAGTTCCTCCCGAAAGGGAAATCGACTTCGAAATAGATCTCCTCCCAGATACCCAGCCTATTTCGATTCCTCCTTACAGAATGGCTCAGCTGAGCTTAAGGAATTGAAAGTACAGTTGAAAGACCTTCTATATAAGGGCTTCATAAGACCTAGTATCTCTCCATGGGGTGCTCCAGTGTTGTTCGTGAAAAAGAAGGATGGTTCCCTCATATATGCATTGACTATCGTCAGTTGAACAAAGTCACAATCAAGAATAAGTATCCCATCCCCAGGATTGATGACTTGTTCGACCAACTTCAGGGTGCTAGTTGCTTTTCTAAGATAAACCTCAGATCCGGCTATCATCAGCTCAGAGTCAGAGATAGTGACATTCCGTAGACAGCCTTCAGAACTCGGTATGGTCATTATGAATTCGTAGTTATGTCTTTTGGATTAACCAATGCTCCTGCATCTTTCATGGACTTACTGAACAGGGTGTTCAAACAATATTTGGACTTATTTGACATTGTCTTTATTGATAATATCCTCATTTATTCTCGGAGTGAGGAGGATCATGTGACTCATCTGAGAGTTGTTCTGCAAACCCTCAAAGATCACCAGTTATTCCTTCTAGTTATAGTCTGTTACTCTCCTTGGTCATGTGGTATCCAGCGAAGGGATCCGAGTGGATTCACAGAAAGTTGAGGCAGTACAGCACTGGCCCAGACCTACCTCTCCAACAGATATCAAGAGTTTCTTGGGATCAGCCGGTTATTACAGAAGATTTGTTGAAGGATTTTCATTCATTGCTTCCCCATTGACCAAGTTGACTCAAAAGAAGGTACAATTTCAGTGGTCAGATAAGTGTGAGAAAAGCTTTTCAGAACTGAAGACTATGTTGACTACAGCTCCGGTCTTGACCCTACCAGATAGTCTAGATGGTTATGTGATTTATTGTGATGTATCCAGGATCGCCCTAGGTTGTGTGTTGATGCATAGAGGTAAGGTCATAGCTTATGCTTCTAGATAGCTTAAGGTAAATGAGAAGAACTATCCAACTCATGACCTCGAGCTTGCAGTCGTAATATTAGCCCTAAAGATTTGGAGACATTACTTGTATGGTGTTCATGTTGATGTGTTCACAGATCATAAGAGCCTCCAGTATGTGTTTACCCATAAATAGTTGAATCTTCGTCAGAGGAGATGGCTTGAATTCCTCAAGGACTATGACATGAATGTTCTTTACCATCCTGGTAAGGCCAATGTAGTGGCTGATGCTCTCAACAGACTGTCTATGGGTAGTGTAGCACATGTTGAGGAAGAAAAGAAAGAGTTAGCCAAATATGTTCACCGGCTTGATCGCTTAGGAGTTTGCCTTACGAACACATCAAATGGTGGTGTGATAGTTCAGAATGGGTCAAAACCTTCATTGGTAGCAGAGGTTAAGGAAAAATAGATAGTGATCCTATATTACATCAGTTGAAAGGTGCAGTTCATTAGCAGAAAGTTGAGATTTTCTCCCAAGGGGGAGATGGTGTGCTTCGTTACCAAGGTCGATTATGTGTTCCTAATGTGGGTGATTTGAGGCAGCAGATCCTTACCGAAGCTCATAACTCCAGGTATTCCATTCATCCAGGTGCCATTAAGATGTACCGTGATCTACGAGAAGTCTTTTCGTGGAACAGCATGAAGAGGGACATAGCAAATTTTGTGGCTAAGTGTCCTAACTGTCAACAGGTTAAGGTAGAACATCAGAAACCAGGAGGTATGACTCAAGAGATTAACATTCCTACATGGAAGTGGGAACATGGACTTCATTATGGGTTTACCTCGTACTCACAGACAGCATGACTCCATTTGGGTGATAGTAGACAGAGTCACTAAGTCCGCTCACTTCTTGGCTGTCAAGACTACAGATTCAGCGGAGGACTGCACCAAACTCTACATCAATGAGATAGTCAGGTTGCATGGGGTTCCCTTGTCTATCATCTCAGATAAAGGTCCTCAGTTTACATCTCATTTCTGGAAATCGTTCCAGAAAGGTCTTGGTACTCAGGTAAATCTCAGTACAATATTTCATCCACAGACGGATGGTCAAGCAGAACGTATCATTCAGACCTTAGAAGACATGTTGAGAGCATGCGTGATCGATTTCAAGGGTAGCTAGGATGATTACCTACCTCTCATAGAGTTCGCCTATAATAATAGCTTTCATTCCAGTATTCAGATGTCCCCGTATGAGGCACTATATGGGCGTAGATGTAGATCTCTGATTGGTTGGGTTAAAGTAGGTGAAGCAGCCTTGATTGGGCCAGATATGGTTCATAAGGCTATTGAGAAAGTTTAGCTCATCAGAGATAGACTAAAGACAGAACAGAGTCGTCATAAGTCCTATGCAGATGTGAGGAGAAGGGACTTAGAGTTTGAAATCGATGATTGGGTTTTCCTAAAGGTGTCACCTATGAAGGGGGTGATGAGATATGGCAAGAAAGGGAAGCTCAGTCCCAGATATGTAGGTCCTTACAAAATCCTGAAAAGGGTTGGTAATGTGGCTTATGAGTTAGAGTTGCCAGCAGAACTAGTAGCGGTTCATCAAGTCTTTCACATTTCCTTGTTGAAGAAGTGTGTGGGTGATCTGGCATCGATAGTACCATTAGAGAGTGTGGTTGTGAAGGATAGTCTCACTTATGAAGAGGTGTCAGTAGAGATTCTTGACCGTCAGGTTCGTAGGCTGAGAAATAAAGAAGTCACTTCAGTGAAGGTTTTGTGGAGGAGTCAGTCCGTAGAGGGAGCTACTTGGGAAGCAGAAGCAGCCATGATGGCCAAGTATCCTCACCTCTTTCCTTCCGATTCCGTTTTAGCTTGAGGTAATAGTTCCTCTCCAGTCTCACAATTTACTCTTGTCTAATTCAGTCTCAGTATCTTGTTCCCTCAGTTATTCTTGCATTTCAGCATATTTGCATGTTTTTGGAACTCAGTTCAGTTAGATATCAGTTTCAAGTACTTAGTGGTAGGGATTGCAGCTCCTTCCCTCCATACTCACCTTGTTTAGACTTCATTCGAGGACGAATGTTCCCAAGGGGAAGATATTGTAACACCTCATATTCGAGAAAATAGAAAAATGCAGCTTTCCAGGATCTGGTGCCAGTACCAACGGAACCACCCACGGACCGTAGGTGGGGTCCCGTGGTTCAGTCATAGACTTAGGGGAATTTCATGATCAAAAGATGAGACATACGGTCGTGGTCCACAGTCCATCGATGGACCCACGGACCGTAGGTGGGGTCCGTCATTGGGGTCCAAATTTTGATGGTCTCTAATCCCACCCACGGTCAACCAACACGGTCCGTGGTTGGACCTACGGACCGTAGGTCTGACCATAGTTATTCAGAGGAAAATGGTTGTTGGGTCAACTTCAAACGGTCATATCTCTTAGCACAAAATGAATTAGGTGACTCAAACCTATCAAATTAAAGATAATTGAATCTTCTTTCCAACGCCACCGAGTTTTTAAAAATCCAAGCTCGGAGTAAAAAGTTATGCTCATTTTAGTGAAGCTCTATCGGTCAGAGCATGAACAACGACTCCCAACGACGGTTTGTAGGTCAAACAACGGCCCGTCAGTCGTGTAGTAGGTGGCACTCGTCAGATTTAAGTCAGGGTCATTTTGGTCCTTTTCCCTATGCGTTGGGCACTTAAACTACGTTGTTTGATGCCTAAACTACGTCGTTTTACTTAGAATAAGTCTAATAACCTAGTCAGACATACCCATAACCCTCATTATCCAAAAATCATCCAAATTAGAACGAAAAGAGGAGAAAGAGGCGCCAGTTTCTTTCAAGAACAAGCAGCAGTGTTCTTCAAGGTTCAGCCCTGAAATCCAAAGGATTTCTCTGTGAATTTCGTCACCAGGTATGTGAGATTTCACTAGTGGATTCCTTTCATCCACTAGGTCCCTAGAATTCAGCCAGATCCTTGATTCTCCATATCTTGTTTAGACCTAGGGTTTCTAAAACCTTGGATAATTATTGTGATTTAGTTGTTGTAGTATCCTAAATCGAATTAGCTTGTTTCTTGGAAAGTTTGCTTAGTTCCTTGCATGAAACTCAGAACCCTAGTTTGTATAAATTCTCTTAGTTCATGAATTATACTTGCTAGGTCAGATAAACAGATAATCATGCTTCAGATTTCGAATGTTACATTATCAGTATATAAATGTTGCATTCTCAGATTGCATGTCAGTATTTTAAGCTATTCAGTATTTCAGTAACATTTCAGTCATATGCATATTCAGTTGAGAGTAGACTTAGCACCGAGTAGGACTAGGGTTCAGCGTACCCTCATAGTCCCAGAACTACGTGCCCCCGTAGGAGTATAAGTCTCCTCTGTTGGGCATCAGATTTAGTGATCACGCCAGTCATGTCTTTATACCCCTGTCAAGGTATATTGGGTCCTCTCGATGGGGCGTATACATCAGACTCCACGTATAGCTCACGTGGTTTATGTCGGTTAATTGTAGCTCCCATAGTCAGACTCTTACTGCATTTGACCAGGTTTTAAGTATATACCTCAGTATTCCGTTCAGCATGTTATGTTCATGATTAGTACTTGGTCATTGCATTCAACTTAGCTTTTCAGTTATATCTCAGTATCTATATTTCTGCTCAGATTATGTCATTGCTCAGTTATGCATTGTTCAGCTCATGTATTCGTTCAGCTTAATATCTATATCTTGCATGCTCAGTACATTCCAAGTACTGACGCATACTCTGCACTACATCCTTTCATGATGTAGGTTCAGGTACTCAGCATCTAGATCACGCTTAGATCGATTTTCGGCCCGACTTCAGCAGCTTCAGTGGTGAGTCCTCATACTTCGAGGAAAATAGACATGCTTTCACTTTAGTCTTTATTCTTAGTTTCAGTTTTGTTAGAGTTAGCTGGGGGCATGTCCCAGCAACTCAACTCAGTTAGAGGATTTTCAGACATAGTAGTAGAATCAGCTTGACTTGTTAAGTTATCTTTCAGTTATTATTAAACTCTTAGTATGTTTCATATATTCAGACTAGTTGGGTATTCCCCATTTTTAGTTATCCATTTGTTTAGCTTCCGCATGGTATATGTTTTATTCTGTTATTCTCAGTATGATTGATATATGCCGGACACAGGGTTAGCTTGGGGTCACTCGTGATCCTAGGTCCCGTGTTACGTCAAGGGGGTAGCCTCGGGGCGTGACAGTATTAATCCCTCTATTCTATATTAACTGAATTTTCTTAGGTTTTTTTCATTGTTCAAAATAACTGAATTGTTCAAAGTTCACGAGGAATGTTTGAATTTTTTTTTCATATTTGCCATTTTATTTATTGAAGTTTAATAAATTCTAGGAGATTAATTTCACTACTTACAAAGTTATATTTATGATTTCACAAATGACATTAGTGGAAATTATGGTTAAAATATGTCCTGAAATTTGTTTCTTAGTAGGTATGCATTGTCTACAAGGGAATATTTTTTTGAAGAAATAACAAGAAAAATAATCTTAACCTCTCATATTCATTTGTACACATGATATACAACCATTGAAAAGTACTATATTCTATATTAACTGAATTTTTAAGGTAATGCACACATATTAAGAAAAACAATAAAGAACAAATTTGAACCATATTTTTTCTAGGGAAAAAGATCAAAAATGTCCTTAAACTATGTGAAATGAATAAAAATGTCTTCCGCTTATGGTTTGGTCCAAAAATGTCCTTGCTGTCAATACTTTGATCCAAAATGCCCTTATTGTTATTTAATGGGTAAAAATGCTCATTTTTTAAATAAATATTTTTTTAATTTGTAAGACATTTTGTTTTTCTAATAATACTTTTTAAAATTAGCAAACGTTTATCCTATTTTAATTCAGAAAAAAATAAAAATAAAAATATTTTTTATTTTATTATTATATTTTTATAATAAAATAAAAATATAACTCGTAGAAAATTACAAAACTTTATTCAAAAAAATGATAAAAATTTTGAATATTAAAAAAAAACCGTAAATTTAGTTAATAGGGAAGGAGGTTAACAAAATAGTAATCAAGGGATCATTTCCTCAAAGATTTTTTAAAATTATAGAACATTGGCGTGCAAAAGTAGGGAGTGGATGCCCTTGCTGAGCGCCAACGCTCTTGGATGGCTGATTGAATCGGCTTTATCAACTCAATCCCTTCTCGTTGGTCGAGCTGTTCATGCCCATATCATCAGAATTATTGAACTCCCTTTTCCACCTTTCCTCTCTAACCATCTCATCAACTTCTACTCCAAACTTGATTCCCCCAACTCAGCTCAACTCCTTCTTTCACTCACTCCGCCCCGTTTTCGTTCCGTCGTCACTTGGACTGCTCTCATTGCTGGCTCTGTTCAAAATGGTCATTTTACTTCTGCCCTTTTACATTTCTCTGACATGCGCCGCCAGTCTGTTCAACCCAATGACTTCACCTTCCCTTGCCTTTTCAAAGCTTCCGCTTTCTTGCATTACCCCCTCATGGGCCAACAGCTTCATGCATTGGCACTGAAAGGTAGCTTCATTAACGATGTTTTTGTTGGCTGTAGCGCATTCGATATGTATTGTAAAACTGGTCTACGGGAATATGCGCAGAAGATGTTTGATGAAATGCCCCACCGGAATATTGCAACGTGGAACGCTTGTATTTCTAATTCCGTGCTTGACGGAAGGCCTTACGACGCCTCTTTAAAATTTGTTCAGCTCTTACGAGTGGGTGAAGAGCCACCTAATTCTATTACTTTTTGTGTGTTTTTGAATGCTTGCTCGGATGGTTTGTATTTCAACCTTGGGCAGCAGTTGCATGGTTATGTTATTCGACTTGGCTTTGGATCAGATGTCTCTGTTCTAAATGGAATGGTCGATTTTTATGGCAAATGTCACCAGGTGAAGTATTCAGAACTAGTTTTCAATGAGATAAATGTGCGTAATGGTGTATCATGGTGCACCATGTTGGCAGTGTATGAACAGAATGATATATGGGACAACGCTTTTATGCTGTTTCTTAAGGCAAGGAAGGAAGGTATTAAGCCAACTGAATTCATGCTTTCAAGTGTGCTTAGTGCTTGTGCAGGAATGGCAGTCCTTGAGCTGGGGAGGTCTATTCATGGTCTTGCAGTAAAGGCTTGTATCGAGCATAACGTATTTGTTGGCAGTGCACTTGTTGACATGTATGGGAAATGTGGTAGCATAGATAATTGTGAGAGCGCCTTTTATGAAATGCCCGAGAGGAATTTGATAACTTGGAATGCAGTAATGGGTGGTTATGCTCATCAAGGGTGTGCGGATATGGCATTGAGTTTGTTTGAGGAGATGACTAGTGAAAGCCATAATGTGGTGCCTAGTTATGTGACATTTGTTTGTGTATTGACAGCTTGTAGTAGGGCTGGAGCTGTTAAAATAGGCATAGATATCTTTGAATCTATGCGGAAGAAGTATGGGATCGAACCAGGGCCAGAGCATTATGCATGTGTTGTGGACATGCTTGGAAGGGCTGGTTTAGTGGAGCGTGCATACGACTTTATCAAGAAAATGCCTGTTCCACCTACAGTATCAGTCTGGGGAGCTCTTTTAGGGGCTTGTAGAGTTCATGGAAAACCTGAACTAGGGAAGGTTGCGGCTGACAATTTGTTTCGACTTGATCCTTTGGACTCTGGAAACCATGTCATTCTTTCTAATATGTTTGCTGCTGCTGGAAGGTGACCTTAAGTTCCTTGTTTCACTAAGATAGTCCTTGGATTTCTTATTGCATGCAACAAGTTCACCATATGGCAGTCAATGTTCTTTCTTTTTGACCAAGTTAATATGCATATAGAAACCGACTTTGAAAGCTCCTCCTCAATGCGTTGTTCAGTAATTCTGTTGTTGACCAGTCACTTTAATTGCTTAATCTTTTTTAGGCATTCTTGTTATCCTGTTACACGGTCCAATTATACTTACTGTGAAGCTTTCCCTGGAGAGCAGAGGGCCTGTTAATCTATGCTCATTTTGTTGTTGATGCCTTGTAAATAAATATATTTAGACAATTTAAGTACTGCTACATTTAACTATAGATACTTGCAGAAACATTGCATGATATTTTAAATTGTGAAGGTTTATTCTAACCCCTTGAAGGACCATAAGTAAAATTCTTTTCTTTGTGTTACTACTGCAGCTGGATTTAGAAATTCTTTCTTCCTCTATCCTCATTTGTATTCCACACTTCCTATTTTGGAACAGTCATCCAAAATATTTGACACATTTGCATTAATAGTATTTTTGTATTAACTTTGGCTTGGAAGGAGAGGGTAGGGGATCATGCTTGTTCCTTTAGATAAATGGGCACTTCTATCTGTAGAATGCAAGTTGAGTAGTTGTAGATTATCATTGGTATATAAGGTTGCCTTTTTCCAATACCTATTTATCACAAGAGGTTAATGCAGGTGGGATGAGGCTAATCTTGTCAGAAAGGAGATGAAGGATGTTGGCATCACAAAAGGGGCTGGAATCAGTTGGATATCTGCAAAGAATTCTATCCATATTTTCCAAGCAAAGGATGTAACTCATGAGAGATACCCAGAGATTCAAGCAATGCTGGCCAAGTTAAGGAGAGATATGAAAGCAGAAGGTTATATTGCCGACACAAATTCTGCGCTATACGACTTAGAGGAGGAAGAAAAGGAATCAGAAGTTTGGCATCACAGTGAAAAAATTGCACTTGCATTTGGTCTCATTGCTATCCCTCCTGGAGTCCCAATAAGGATAACAAAAAACCTGAGGGTTTGTGTGGATTGCCATAGTGCAATAAAGTTCATCTCGGGCATTACTGGTAGAGAAATTATTGTAAGAGATAACAACCGCTTTCATTCCTTCAAGGACTACCAGTGCTCATGTAGAGATTATTGGTGAATCTAGTTTAAGCATTCCAGAGAATTCTGGATGCTCCTTGCCATTGATCCAGGCATTGAGTTACACTCCTGATACTACTGCAGCAATAGGAGTGATGTTCGGGTTGAGGGTTTGAACTAGAAGATATCACCTCCATAATTTTTCTTCACTTCCAAGGCCAAGCTGGAATTGCATACAAGGTTCACCATCCCATGCTAAAGGCACAATTAAGAGCTTTACAAATTTGTAACTCAAACTACGTTTACTCTGGCACTGCAGCAGAAGCACCTCTGCCTAACATATTTCTGAGTGCTGCAAGCATGCAGAGTGAATTCAGTTAGTGTGGCATTTTAATAATATTAAAATGTATTTTTGCATTGCCACATTGTGTCCATTGGTGGGCATTGGATGCCCTTATTTACTCTCATTTAGAAAGTCTCTTTATTGTATATTATTTAGTGCGTTAGATGTTACTTCTCTCCGCAGCATTACATTTGCACGTTGATGGCATTTGTTGCCTCTCTCATTATGTCTTTCTTTATTCTATCATTATACCGTGTAACTTGTGTAACCTCTAACTCATTTATCTACCTAATTAACCACCCCCGCTATCTTCCTATTCATTGCAAGAAAGAATTTTTCCTCTATAAATAGTGATGACCTTCCTTTGTTTTGGGTAAATAAAAATATAGAGTGTATAAAAGTTAGTAAAAAGAGAGTTATTATTAGTTGAAGATAGATGTTCTTTTTGTGGAGCTTTGGACTCAACTTTTGTTTAGATTTTGTTGAGTTATACTTTGTAATTTGACTGTTGTATTCTAGAGAGGACAAGTCAAGAGGCCTACTACTGGACCAGTAAAAAGATTTTGTTGTAGTGGGCTTAGATATCCTTAAATTTGTTGTTGAGGAAATTACATATTACAATTGAAAAATAAAATCTCTTCCGGCTGAGGCGCAAATATCTTGCTCTCTAATCACCGCTACAAAAGGCTCTTTGGTAATGTTTGTTTGAGGTATAGGATCACATTTCCGAAATTTACAAAATCGAGCAATATGCCAACTCTTGCCACAGACGAAGTACGGTCCCTTATCTTGAACTTGTTGATTTTGTGTTTGGTTATTTCCACAATTATTTTTCTTGGGAGACGGTTTATCATTGTTTTTTTCTTGAAAATTTTCTTCTTAAGTTTCACAGAAGTATTTTTGTGAGAATCAGGAGTAGCATTATTTGAAGTAATTAAATTTACATTCATTGTGATGTAGCTCTTTTCTAATTGTAAAAGTGCATCTTGGCCCCTTGCCTCCTCTTCCATGCGGATTTTCATTATCAACGTCTCAAGAGAGGTTTCCTTTTGTTTATGGCGCATAGTTTTTTTGAAATTCCTTCTAAGAAGAAGCCACAAACAATAAGGTTATTTCCAATTCTGATATCCTCAGACATGAGCTCTCTAACAATCATTATAAAGTCTTGAGCTTGATCTACCATTGATTTTTTGTCCATCATTTGGAAACAAAAAAACGGCTAGCAGCATAGTTTTTTGCTCCAGCTTCTTCGATATCATATTTACTCTACAATGCTTTCGAAATTTTCTTTGCACTAGAGTAATTTCTATCATAATAATCATAAAAATTATCAAATAGACAATTAAGAATATAGTACCGACACTAATAGGAATCCACATCGTTCTTTTTCACTTTTCTTGAAGAGAAATAAGTTGATCATCATTCATGGAGGTGTTGCCAACTTTATTAGGATTCTTCTTCGTTAACATATAAGAAACGTTGAGAAGACTTAAGTAGAAAAGTATTTTACCCTTCCATCTCTTGAAATTGTTACCATTGAATTGAAATGGCTTGTTAAGATAACTCATCTTGATGATATATAATAGAGAGGTCATAATCCTTTAAGAGCTCAATTCACCTACATTGCCTCGAGTTGAGGCCTTTATGACTCATAATATACTGCAAACTCCTATGATCAGTGTAGATCTCACGTTGGACTCCAAAAAAGTAATGCCTCCAAATCTTAAGCGTCAATACTACTACCGCCAACTCCAAATCATGAATGGGATAGTTATGCTCATGCACCTTAAGCTACTTTGACGTATATGCAATCACATTGTCATGTTGCATCAATATACAACCCAAGCCAATGCCGAATGCATTGTAATACATTGTGAAACACTCACCCTCTACTGGAAGAGTCTAAATAGGAGCAATCGTAATCAACTCATTGAGCTTCCGAAAGCTCAACTCATACTAATCTGGCCATTCAAAAGGAATATCGATACAAGTCAACTGAGTCAAAGAAGTAACAATCGATGAGAAACCCTTAACTAACCTCTTATAGTAGGCAGCTAACCCGGTGATGCTCTGAGTCTCAGAAATTAAAGTAGGCCTAGCCCAATCACGAATAGCCTCAATCTTCATCAGATCAACCAAGATGCCATCCTTGGACACCACGTGCGTAAAAATTACTATAGACTCAAGACAAAACTCACACTTTGAGAACTTGGCTTCAAGCCGCCGATCTCTCAAAGTCTTGAGCACAGTCCCCAAATGTTGCTTTGTTACTCTCCAAACTACCCCCTAGGCATGACATGATGAATAGAATCCTGAAAGACCCTAAACAAGTCACTTGGCATAAGCATGGCACTGATAATCAACACAACTCGAATAAAGATATCAAGTGGAATATAAACCTCAATAGACAATCTCAAGTGATACCAAAATCAGAGTACAAGACTGAAATAAACGAAAATCTACTATGTCTGACATATAAGCCTCTACTACTCATAGATGTGGTTAGGACAAACCCTAACTCATGAAATAAATATGGAAACTGAAATGACTGAAAGTACATAAGAAGTTGTATGATGGCCATACCCTCTAACCATGAGGACTCACTAAAAGCTAAGTAAAGTTGATCAATCCACTAGCCATGGCCGGATGGAGGAATGTCAGAATCTATGTTATAAGATAATATAGGCACAAAGGAATGTATGCGTCAGTACTCAAAATGTATTGAGTATGAGAAAAGATGCATGAGTATAAACATGATAACATGATAGGCCTGAAAATGTGACAATGCATGAGCAAGTAAAACATATCAATCGAATAAGCTTAGTTCATAAATCATAAGTAGGGTCAATGCAATAATCTAAAATCATATCGTAAGTAAAGTGATGACATATGTATAAAACATAAGCTAAATGAGAAATCATACTCTTTTGTGGGAGGTTTACCGTTAACCGACATAAACCATGTGAGCTATAACATGGAGTTCAGTGTACTGCTCCCACACCAAAAAGAGAGTATCCTACTTGCCAAAGTAAGGACTGTGTTCTTAGGATTAGGAGGATCCACTAACTAATGTACAATCGGGACAATTGTATAAGGGCATGTAGTTCAGGGACTTAGGTAATCGTCACTAGTCCGATTCGGTGCTAAATAAACTCCAAACAAAAATATGTATGATCAAATCATATTCATAATCTTTAGTCTTTGAAATGGTAAGCATATAGTAATACCAATTCAATCACGAAGACTCATAATCATAAAAATTTCTCCTTCAAAATACCATGATGTCATAACATAATCAATGCATAAGAGGCACTTAATCGAAAGCAAATAAACGTAATGAGAATAATTCAATCGGGATCAACCTAATTTCATAAATCATGCTGACACTTTATTCGAAAGTACCCTTGAATCATAATCTCTTCAAATTCATAATGCATGCAAAATCTCAAATCTTAGCTCATAGTGAACATATTCATATAGCATGTGTTCATGTGAAATGCCTTGAAAATATGTAATTATGATCAAATCATGCATAAACAGATCAATTATGATGAAAAATACTTATATCAATAGAACCCATAACATAAACATGACACCTTAGAATATGGTAAGAATTATAGGAGAGAAATTGAGGTTTTGTTGGGACTCAATGGATGAAAAATGATCCATTGATGAATTTCCTACATACCTTGATGAACCCTATCCTTGAGCTTGAAAGAGGAGACTTGGAGCTTGAAGAAACCCTAAATCACCTTGAGAGGAAATCCTTGGAGACGAAGACTTGAGAGCTTTTGGGGTTTTGAGGGAATGGGAGAACTTTGAAGTATAAAATCAGTTATATGGCTTAGGAATAGTCTATAAACGACATAATTTAGGAATTAAAAAGGTAGGAAAAGACCCAATTAACCCTACACTGAAATTGCCAAAGTAACTCTACAACACCATGTAGGGATCGTACATGCTTCTACGGACTGTACTGGTCATCCATAGACTAAGTACTGGAAACCAACATTCTAAACCCCAAACCACGAACACCAATCTATGACCCATCATTCCTTCCACGATCCGTAAACCTTCTCGTACTTCTCAAGTCTAGAAATTTTCCCCAAGTTCCCTCCATTAACCATGAACCAAAATCTATGGGCCGTATAAACTTGTATCGTTCGTACAATCACTTGTACAACTCAAGATCTCAAAAACCACAAAGTTTGGAACTCACTTTACAATAGCTATACATGGACCGTAGTCCCAAGTATGGGTTGTCCTGTTGGGCTCGTACAAATCCATTAGAGACTTGGTATTTTCCAATTTCTAGGACATCATCTACGACTACCATCTACACACCGTAGAACCATATATGGTCCGTACTTGGCCTCGTACAAACCTGTACCAATACGGTTTTATGCACTTTTCTCTCCAACTCAACTTTTCAACTTCTGAGGTGTTACAATATCTCCCCCTTAGAAACATTCGTCCTTGAATGAGATTCAACTAAGCATAAATGGAGTAGAGAAACAAATCTAACAATCCAACATGAATCAAAACACATCAAAATGCATAAAAATGAAGGAGTAATCGACTACTAGCTAAAACATGAACTTTAAAATTGATTTCATGAGTATGCATGCACATGGAAACATAAGAATAGCTAAAACGCATGAATCCGAAAGAGTAATCATGAGGAACTAATACCACAAGCTGAAATTGAAGCGGAGGAAAAGATATGGGGGTACTTAGACATCATATCGGCTTTGGCCTCCCAAGTAGACCCTCAACCAACAGGTTCCTCCAAAGTACTTTCTTGGAAGCAACTTCTTTATTTCTCAACTTCTAGACTTGTTGGTCAAGAATTTCAATCGGAACCTCTTCACAAGATAGACTTTATTTCACACCAACATTTTCTATTAGCACAATTGAAGTAGGATCACCAGTACACTTCTTCAACAAAGAAACATGAAACACCGGATGTACCGATGCCAAATCTGAAAGCAAATTCAACTCATAAGCTACCTTACCGAAACAACTCAAAATCTTATATGGGCCTACATAGCAGGGACTAAGCTTCCGTTTCTTCCCAAATCTTATCACACCTTTCATTCATAAGCTTTTCAAGTAAACACAATCATCGACATCAAATTCAAGCTCTCTTCTTCTCACACCTACATAGGATTTCTGTCAACTTTGAGCCATTCTCAAACGATCCCGGATTAGTCGAACCTTTTTCATAGCCTCATGAACTAACTCAGGCCTTATTAAAGCAACCTCTCCAACTTTAAACCAACCAATGGGAGATTTACACATCTTACCATATAGAGCCTCAAACAGAGCCATCTGAATACTCGATTGATAATTGTTATTATAATCAAACTCAATCAAAGACAAATGATCATCCCAATTACCCTTAAAGTGAATCACACAAGCTCTAAACATATCTTTCAATCTCCGAATAGTATGCTCGGCTTGTCCATCGATCTAATGATGAAAGGTCATACTAAGCTTAACTTAGGTACCAAGACCTTTTTGAAAATACTTCCAAAATAGGGATGTAAACTGGGTACCTCGGTCTGATATAATGGATAAGGACATACCGTGCAACTTAACCATCTCTCAAATATACAACTGATTATAGTCCTCATCCGAATACAAAGTCTTTATAGGAATAAAATATGCCGACTTCATCATTTGATCCACGATGACCCAAATCAAATCATGTTGTCGTCGAGTGTGAGGTAAGCCCGTAATGAAATCCATATTCAAATCTTCTCATTTTCAAGTAAGAATGCTAATGTCTTGAGACAAACATCCCAGTTTCTGATGATCAACCTTCAATTATTGGCAATTTGGATACTTAGCCACAAACTCAGCAATATTCTTCTTCATCCATTCTACTAATAGACCTCCCGCAAATCATGGTACATTGATAACGCTCAAATGACCTCTTTAAAACCAATTAAAAGGACAACGATCGTAGTCAATAAAAATACCCAACTGAGAGTCAGGGTCTAATCCCACATAGAATGTTATATCATCAAAAATTCTATCAAGAAATTTAGATTGTAAACTCATTCATTTATAGTAGTAAAAGAAAGTTGATGGATGATTCCACCAATTTAATAAAAAGATTTGGTTATCAATTGTTACAATTAAACTAAGATTTCGGAGAATTCAAGAGGTAACAAGCAATCTAGGGGTGCGGGGATTGGAAATCAATGTCACGTAGAGGTAATTGTGTTGCTCTATAGTGATGAAATTCATGAATAGGCTATGTCATCTTCAATTACGCTTTCGATATCAAAGAATCCTTTCGGTCTCATCTATATACTACACCAAACAATCCAATGCCTTACTCTACTCTCTCTTTCGATGCAGAAGTAGGGAAAATAGATCCGACCCATAGCCTCTATTTTCAAGAAAGTTAAAAACATCAAATTGCTAGTATCAGAATAATTACCACCTCTAATCAATCTCTTTCGAGCATCGACCAGAGATCTCGGAAGTAGGAATTAAGTTTGCAACCTTAACCAATAAGTTAACCCTATGCTAATTAGCCCAAATTCATGTATGAACAACAGAAAAACAGAACATAACACAATACACACTACATTAAATCAACACCCAACCCCATAATTACACCCCTAGATCTTGGAGTTTTAGCCACCCAATACAAAAAGTAGAGAAATTATACCTTTCATAAAAGAAGTCATGGGTAGCATAAAATTAAGCAATTACAAGCAAACACACTTTGGATTCAACTTCAATTTATCAAATTCAAGACCAAAGTTGAAAAACACCAAAAACGTGAAAGTGTTTATCACAAGGTAAAGTGTTTCTCTCTCACCAAAAACTTCTCAAACACTCTCACTCTCAAAACTAAAATTCAAACTCTCTATTTCTCTCTCCTTTGGGCTAATTATAGTTTCTCAAAATTTTATCCAAAACTCAACACGCTACCCTTTGGGCGCGGTTAGTCGGGCTCGCCGAGTTCATTCGGTGAATCGTCGATCATCCTTCAGCTCGTCTTTTCTTGCTCTAGGAATCATGTGTTTGAAGCTCAATCGGCAGGCTCGTTCGAGTCTGTCTTTCTTATTTGGCGTATCACCGAGTACCACCTTAGTTCGCCTTTCGAGCCTTCAATTTTTCTTCTTGAACTGTCACTTTGGTTGATGGTCAATGTTGCTTCCAATTGCACACGGAAGTATACGTGGTCGCACAATTTATATAGTAGCTCTAAAAGAGCCAGATTATCAAACCCAAAGGACTTGTTGATTAACTATTTTTACTAAATTATACTAGTCTGATTATTTATTTAAGAGTGCCAAAAGTATTTGATTTTTATTTGTAAACAAAATAATGCAAGAATTAAATAATAAAATTACTTACAATGGTTGAAAAATTCCAGGGATGCAACATGCTTAAGGTTTCTTGTATCACATCTCATGTAATGAATTAACTATGGTTATCAAATTACTTATTTACAGGGTTGATTTTATGATCATGACCTCCCGACCTCTAATCACCTACTCCAATTGACTGTCTAACTACTTCGTTGAGAGGGGATAGACAGACTCAATTGGCGAGAATTTACATTTCATCTTGTTTAGTAACCAAGCTCGATGTTCGTCCGAGTGTCAATCATGAACACGAATTTGAACAAGTGATATGCAAGAGAGATCGAGCTCTTTGTATTCTTTGGTCTATCTACCTCTTCGTCTCCCGAGTCCAAGAATAAATAATATTTATCTCTATGGTGATCAAGCATGAACTACTAAAATAAGAATATAAAAGTAATTTAAGCGATAACCAATATTAATTCAAAACAATCGATGTTCAACAATTACTCATAGCTACAACCCTAGAACAAGGGTCTTTAGCTACTAATGTCTAAGAAAAGAAGGGGGGGAAAACCCTAACAAAGTATGATCCCTCTAATAATTATTCTCATGAGCTATTTATAGATGTAGAAAATCCTATATAAAATAATTGAGTCCAAAACAAATTGGGAACTCAAAACCAAAAGGAACTGGGTTTCCTCGATGTACGTGTATGTCCAACCGCCTCAAATTATGGTGTGGTCTTCAATTTTTGCAATGTGGCAGCATGTTTCTTTGAATTTCTTCACACACTCGAATATATATAAATATCAATATAATATTTAATTTAATCCATTAATTTATTTTCTTGATTTCCTTCTATAATCTTTCATTTTAATTTGTTTTACCTCCAAACTTCTTCATCTTTACATCAATTTACTCCTACAAATAAAATATACTATGTAGCACAATCCATAATATCCATGCTCAAAAAAGGACAAATACAAATAATAAATGTGAGACAAATAATGATCAAAAATATATATTTTTGGCCTCACATCAACACCCCACACTTAAACTTTTGCTCGTCCTCGAGCAAGAATTAAAGCTCATCTAAAAAATCAAACTAGGAATGTACCACTTTGGTTGATACAAACAATTAGGCCATACATAAATTTCAAAACATCAAGTAAAATTTCCACTCATTATGCAAGACATCCAAATAAACAACAAACCTCCAACCTCCCAAACTCAAGGAAGGACTTTGAACTCATCGAATTTAAGCATGCTCACCTACTCTGGTCAAAGAAAGTTAATAAAATTGCCTATCCATCATGAAAAAAGTGCCCTCACAAGAAGAAATAGTCCACACACTCAATTCAAGAGATTGCATATAAATTAAGGACTTAGCATCAAAGAACAACTCTCACACTCACAAATAAAATTCACATGTGCATCTTGCCCATTATGTACATCTCCACTAACTAAGCATGCTTGAATAAAATCAAATAAGGCTTTACCGAGTTATAAGGTAAGCTAGGGGAAGAGTAGGAAAACTATATAATAGTAACTTACACTTCCCTAAGCATTTCGCAATTTTAGACTTCATCACCCTTTTGTTTTGTTGTCTTTATTTTCAGCCCTCTCTTCAACAATTATTTCACAAGTAATTCGCATCATCTCAAGAATTCTTCAATCATTTTTTTCTCAAAGATTTTTTTATTATGAATACTTGCTTGTATATAGATTGTGTGGCTTTGGAAGTAATTCGGAAGGGAAAGACTCAACTAGTAGAGTGATTGTTGATTGATTTAAGGCAAGTGATCTCCTAAACCCTGTATTCTAGTTGAATTTGTATGCTTCCTTCATTTCTTGTGTGTTGGGATTAATGGGGATGAGGTGAAGGGTTTGATTATCCACTTGATGTATCTGAATGAATAAAAAGGGGTTGAAATGAAAAAATTTATGTGATGAACATCATAATGTAAATTGCCTTATTGTGCCCTTATTGATTGATTGATGAAATGTTTGAAAGCATGAATGTGGACTTGAATTGTGCAATTTGTTGTCTCTTCTATGTGGTATGGTATTTTTTGTGTGCATTGATCGTTGAACATCGTGATGAGACATGCAATGATTATGATGTTGAGGTCCTTGTCGGCAAGTGATATTATGCCGATGTTTTTGCGGGAAAGTGTTATTAGGCCGAGGTCATTTCCGGTGAGTGTCTATGATGTCAAGGTCTTTGCCAGTGAATCTTATCATGCCAAGGTCATTTCCAACAAGGGTTATAAAACCGATGGGAGATGGTTCCGGCGAGAGGTTGACTATTGCGACTTGATGCATTTGATGCTTTTGCGTGACTTGGTTGCTAAATGTAATTGATATACTTGTTGCGTGTGATTGAACTACTTGACTTTGAGTTTGACTTATTTGATTCATTTTATTTGTTGAATTATGGCTATTAGACTGTGAATATTGGGTCTTGTGAGTCGTGTATTGTAGAATTGCTAGGTTGGGCTGATTTTTGTGCAGGTTGTAGTTTGCAGAGGTTCGGTTAGAGAGACAGGGGAATTTATTTTCTAGCTACTTGCTTTGTTTAGTAGGTTGTTTATTGGGTACCGTGTTGTTGGTACTCACCCCTTGTTTCTATACTTGTGTAGGTTCCGAGCCCGAACTTCTGTGATCTCTTTCTTCTTCTCTTGATCACGGGGTTTGTCAAGGACTTGAAGAGGTAGTTGTTTGTCATTCGGCAGGCCCTCTTTTTCCTTTTCTTACACTATGTTCTATTTGAGAAACAAAGATTGAGACTTGTATTCATTTCTTAATTCCGCACTTATGTATTTAGTGGCTTATACACATGACAACCAGGTTTTCGAGGTTTTATTAGAAAAAATAAGTTTTCTGTTTTATCTTGTTCTTGTTCTCTTGTATTCCCACTTTTCTTTCATTTGCATTGGGTTGAGGATGACTTGTCTTGGGGGGGAAAAGACAAGTGTCATCACGTCCATTTTTTGGGTTTTGACATGTTTAGAATGGCTTGTCGAGACTATGATTAGATTTCTACTTTATGATAAACTCTTTTATTTATATGAGACTTTCAAAATTTATTTCTCATACTTTCTATAATATTGTGGTGTATGCATGTCAAGTGTCTTGTGTAGGGCCTTTCTAGGTCTTATACGCCATGTCACATCTAGGATATGCTTTGAATCATGACAGTGATTCAGGAGCAACTCCGTACTACCGAGAGTAGGCAGAAGAGCTTTGATGATCGGAGGTTGTGGCCTTTAGAGTTCTTGGTTTGTGATAAGGTATTTATCTGGGTGTCTCCCATGAAGGGTGTGATGAGATTCGGGAGGAAGGGTAATCTTAGCCCCCGATTCATCGACCCTTTTGAGATTGTGAGGCGGGTAGGAGAGATGGCTTATGAGATAGCACTCTCTCGAGAGTTCATCTTATGTTGCATATATCTATGTTGAGACTAAATGTTCCCAATGAGTCTCACATGCTTCCGTGGGATTCGGTCCATCTTGATAAGTCCTTGAGTTTTGAGGAGGAGCATGTGGCCATTCTAGACAGGCAGGTTAGGAGGTTGTGGTCAAAGAAGATCCCGCTAGTGAAGGTTTAGTGCAGGAACTGTCTGGTCAAGGAGGCTACATGGGATTCCAAGCTTGACTTGCGGACCCAGTATCCTCATCTTTTCGAGCCTTCGGGTACTTTCTTTGTTTTACTTTTGCGAATGAAAGTCCTTTTAGTAGTGATTATTGTAATGAATCTCGAGGTCATTTCTTTATTTCTATATACTTTTACTATTTTTCCCCTTCTCGTAGCTTCCTTATAGATTTTTTGTGGTGATAGGTTGGTTGGAACACTTATCAAGGTGATTGGTTGAGTTTTGAGTGGTTTTTACCATTTTGTAGGCTTAATGTTTGAAAGAGATGATTTTAGTCAACATCGAAGATTCTGATTTCGGATCAGAATTTCATTAGTTCCATCAACTCCGGAAGGATCATTTAGGTCAAGTGTGAATAAGTTAGAGTCTCTCGGATTTCGTTTGAAGTTGGTGTGATTAGACGTTTTGGCTTTTATGTTTTGCCTAAAGTTTGACTTTGTTCAACTTTCTTGGTAATCACACTCGGAATAGAATTCTTTCAATGTGGTTAGCTCTAGAACACCGATTTTGATCTAAAATAGTGTTTGGTTTGGTTTCCGAGGTAATTGGGATGACTTAGTGATGTCATTTTGTTTGGTATTTATTTGTAAGCTTTAACTTTTGCCAATATTTTGACGAGACGACCTCTATTTGTTGTTTCATTAATTTCATTGAGTCCAGAATGATGTTTCAAAGTAGGTAGCATATTTGGTTTGCATTGACGAAGCTCCGAACGAATTCCAAAGCCCCTACGGAGATTTTGATAGTTTGGAGAAGTTGCTAATGCAGTGTTGTTGGTGCAGCACTGATTTCTTCTCCGCATTTGCGGGCTTATGGCTGCATTCACGGAGGCCAGACCTCCACCTTCACGTGGATCTTGCTACGTTCGTGGAGGGACAACCTCCCTTGCCTTCGTGTTCACGAAGGGATAACTGCCTAAGCCTCCACGTTCGCAAAGGCCAAAATAACTGGTACTTCAGTCTTTTAAACACCCGTTGTCTGCCTACTTTTTTAGGAAAATGATTTGTAAATAAAAAATAATAATAATTTACAATTTTCGATTAACTTGAGGAAATAGTTAAAAGAACATTTTTTTATTTTTTAAGGAAATGAGTACTTAATTAAAACATTAGAATTGAATTGCAAGTAATTAAGATTTTAACAAAATTAGATATATTAGATTTATTTGAATCTCTTTTTTAAAATAATAATTTTAACCAATTTCGTCGATAGACCAAGAAATCATTTTAAACTAATTAAAGATAAGTGAAAGTTTTGACTAAAAAAACATATTTGAATAAGTAAATAAAGAATAAAAAGTTGATGAAATAAAATTTATTAAAGTAAACCAACACAAAGAAAATAGTTCATCTTTGGGGAATTCAATTAAGTTAACTAACAATTCTATTGTTAGAGTTGAATAAAAATAAATAATAAATAATCACAATTAAATAATGTGAGAGTAAGGGAGAGATTGAATTTGGGCCCTTTTTGGCCTATTTCACTGTTGCCTGAAAAATTGGGCTGTTGGCCCATTTATTCACCCCCTATATTCAGAGTGTATACTGATGTATATTGTTGTATATTTGCCTCTTTCCACCTGCGTTTTTTACTTTGAAGAGCCCTATTTCAGCTTCCCTTAACCTGTATTTCAGCTTCCAACTTCCCAACACGATAGTCAAGGCTTGACTCGATAAAAGAGGACTTGTTGGGTTTTGAGCCCACTCGAGATGCAAGATAAAGGGGAGAGTCCAATGAACTCAATCCGAAGGAGTTCATGCAAGAAAGATAAAATGATAAGAATTAGGATGGTAATTTAAACAACTTAAAATCATTGGCGGCTAATGATGAGAGGGACATGTTACGAGAAGCATCTAATAAACTAACCAAAAGAATTAACAATTGAGTTTAAACATCCACAAATAACAAGTCATACCTTTATCAATTTAAACATAGATGTTGGATATGTGTATGGAGACCAATAAAGGAAAGGAAATGAACTCTTAATGTATATAAGGACAAATGAATTAACATCTACTCAAAGTCAATCACTAGATTGTAACAAAATAAGCAGTTTCACATGGACTCTTCCAAACATGAACAGAGGCAAGACATAATTTTTTAAAACTATGTATGTAACTAAGACAAGAAGTGATTGATTCCCTTGGTAAATCGTCCAACCACTTCGTTGCTTCCCCCATTAGAGAAAAGTGAAATAAACGAAGTCGGACTGACTCATAAGTGATGTTCTTGAAACAAAATGGCCCACACACATCCACAAAGTTTCGAATGTGGTCATGAGGGTCCTCATAAGCAAGTCCTCCAAAGAGACCCTTCATTTGCAACAGCTGCAACATAGTGTTGGTCACGTGGAACACCACATTGCCCACAGTCGGAGGCAATCGGATAGCACCCGCACTTCCCAACTGATCCTCATTGACATCATGCGAATTCCCGATTTAATCGTTTTTCCCAAGTTGGCTGGCATTTCTCCCATTGACACTCATCTCTTCACCTGTTTAAGAGCAACCAACAAAGAACATAAATAAGATAATTCAACTACAACAAAATTAGTTCACGGCTAAATTTCAATAAAAGAATTCTAAACACCACTCCTCGACAACGGCGCCATTTTTGATAACGCTCAACTACACTTCATCTGATTCTAAGTGTAGGCGGTCGCTAACAAGTATAAACCCAACTAAGATTTGGGATTGATCCCAGAGGGAGTGATACGATAAAGAATTCGATTAAGAAGTAAAATAGTGTTCTAATCGTTTGTAGATGTAGAAATTTTGCAACAATAAATTAAATCACAAGGTTTTGACAATTAATGTCAAATGGGAGAATTTGCCTAACCAATTTACGACTATTAACACCGGAAGTAAGCAAATAGAGAAGGTTTCTTGGGAGTGTGATAAAGTTGAATGCTAATTTCGCGTAATGGGTGATTACAAATTACTCAAAGTCGTTAAATCTCAGTGAGCTAGTAGGCTAGGTTTTGGGTGCAATAGTCATTTCTCAATCAACTATTGCGAATCAAGTGAGTTCTTTCTAACCTTAATGTTGCGTCCAATCGCACACGCAAGTGTACGTGGTCGTTCAAGTATTAAAGTAGCTCTTATTAAGAGCCGGGTATCGTACCCACAGAGACTCAAGATTAGAATAGTTTGATTTTACCAATACTTTCACTTAAACACAAGTGTTATTAAGGTTAAAAGAGTGATTGATCTTTATAAACTAAAATTTAATTAAAAGCTAAACGAAAGCGATTCAAATTCAAAAGGGTTTGAACAATGATTGGGTAAAGTCCAGGGTTGTAGCTTACATCAGGAATCATGCATATTATCTTATTAAACGGATATTTATCAACTATTGAATCAATGATCACAGGGTTAAATATATAATTATGGTCTCCCGACCTCTAATCGCCTAAGATAAATGGCAACCTAACTACATCAGTGAGCGGGGATAGGCTGGACCAATTACCGAGTATTATGATTTCGTTATGTCTAATGATCAAGCACGGTCTCTAGGTATATCCCTACCCTAGATACAAATTAACTCTAATTCTTAAGAGAAAATCATGCTCCTCATGCCCCACGTTCTATCCTCTTATTCCTCTCCCAAGTTCAATTCAGATAAGATGTTTATTTAAGTGGTGATCAAGCACGAAATATGAAAAATAAGAACATAAGAGTGATTCATATGATAGTTAATGTCAATCTATAAAACTTCAATAATATACAATCATCATGTAGCCACAGCCCTAGAACTAGGGAAATTAGCTACTCATATCACAAATGTCGATTATGCAATATGTAAATAACATAAAGAGATCGAAAGTTAAAGAGTTTAGGATTCAACCCTAGGAACAGATGAGAAAGCTCCCAAAATCGTCGTTCTTCAAAACCCAGCAAAAGAATAATTAATAAAATAAAAGAATTAGTCTATTTATAATTAAGTCGAAACGGCCAAATCTGGCAAGTTAAACTTTAGTTTGATGATTTCTTCTCTTCTCCGCGACGCGGCCACAACACGCGATGTTCTGTCTCAACTTGTATTTCGGAAACAAAAATCTAAACTCCCTCTCCGCGATGCGGAGAAGGTACGGACCACTCTGTCTCACTTCAAATTCACGAACCAAGAATAAAATCCCTCTCCGCGACGCAGAGAGGATATGGACATGCCTTCATCATTTTTTCTTTCCTCCTTTCTTGCTGCTTTTTTACTTGGATCCTTTCGTGCTTCCCAATGCTTGTTTTAGTGCTCATTCCTTCATTTATACTCACCTACATAACTAATCATATTGGTTAGTATAAATGAATTCAAATGACTCGATACTACTATTACTTAATAGAAAATGATTCTGAACTTAGCCAAAATGCGGGTGTTATTTGGTTCTTAGGCATACAAATACGGCCATGATAACTTAACAAGCACAACACAGATTAACAACCCATTACCTTAATCAATCTACTTTTTCAAGCTAGATTTGTAAGATTGCATTCAAACCCACTTTCTCAAGCTAGATCCGTAACAACACAATCAATACAATCATCAACTAATAATTCAACTCTAACACTTCTTTCTCAAGCAAGTATAGAGTACTAAGCTAGAATATCATTTGCAACTATAATTCCTCAATTAAAACATAAACTATTAATTGAACCCACTTCAAATCAACAATAAAATCAGTAATTAACAACACCCATTAGCTAATTAATGCATTCAACTACATAATCACACCCCCAAGAATGGGGGTTTTAGCCAAACATAATAAAGAACAAGAAATCGTTACCAACGAAGTTTTCCATCAGATTGGGCAACGGTCCACACGTCTCCAAATGCTTAAATTAAAGCTAAAAATCTCACAATATCTAAATTCTTGGTAAAAAATGTAAAAACAATGTTCTAGAAAGTAAGAACTCAAAAACCCAGAAGTGAACAATGTGGGAACTCCTTTTCTTCTTTTCAAAATTGCATTTATACGTTCCTAGAGTTTCAGCACGGAGTCTACTCGGTGAAGTAGGTCGGGCTTCGCCGACCTAGTCGGCGATGCGCCGAGTGCTCCTCTTCTCGCCTTTATGACGTGTCTTTTTCAGTAAAATTATTTTGTAACTTTAGGCGATTGAAATCGGCCTCGCCGATCTGTTCGGCGGGTCGCCGAACCACTCGTTTGTTCGCCAAGTTGGTCTTGTCCATGGGCTGGCATGCTGGAACTTTGGGCGAGCTGAAGGTCCACTCGGCGAGTGGCTTTGGCGAGTACCAGCTTTGCTTTCCTTCAACTTTTTCAGCCTTTTTCACTCCTATTTGCCTCGTAATGTCCTCGCCTTGCTCTTTTGCCTTCATTGCTGCATATTAACACTTTAACATCAGTTATGAGCTTAAAATAGGCATTGAGGACACTAATTCCTTGAATATTAAGCCCTAAATGAGTCAAAATACCCGACTCATCACACATCCATCTCTTTCTTCAATTTCTTAAAAACAACTAATAAAGAATATTTAATATCATCTCTCTCTTCTAACTTCCAATCATTCTCCTTAAAACTAGCAAAATATTATTTAGATTTATCTCTCT
>JAJONR010004808.1:0-83085 GCA_029582245.1 Solanum etuberosum | reverse complement strand
ATCATACCAACACGAGTGACTCTTCAATGGCAACCAAATCAGTATCAACTATCAACTACAAAGAAATACATTCTTGTTCTTATCAATGATCCGATAAAAACAGAAAGTTCCTTTAAGTCTCTTATACAATTAATCTTACATCATCTTTCCAAGGGCCTGATATCAACACGAGTGACTCTTCAATGGCAACCAAATCAGTATCATACCAACACGAGTGACTCTTCAATGGCAACCAAATCAGTATCAACTATCAACTACAAAGAAATACATTCTTGTTCTTATCAATGATCCGATAAAAACAGAAAGTTCCTTTAAGTCTCTTATACAATTAATCTTACATCATCTTTCCAAGGGCCTGATATCAACACGAGTGACTCTTCAATGGCAACCAAATCAGTATCATACCAACACGAGTGACTCTTCAATGGCAACCAAATCAGTATCAACTATCAACTACAAAGAAATACATTCTTGTTCTTATCAATGATCCGATAAAAACAGAAAGTTCCTTTAAGTCTCTTATACAATTAATCTTACATCATCTTTCCAAGGGCCTGATATCAACACGAGTGACTCTTCAATGGCAACCAAATCAGTATCATACCAACACGAGTGACTCTTCAATGGCAACCAAATCAGTATCAACTATCAACTACAAAGAAATACATTCTTGTTCTTATCAATGATCCGATAAAAACAGAAAGTTCCTTTAAGTCTCTTATACAATTAATCTTATCTTTCCAAGGGCCTGATATCAATCCACAAAGCTCCTCAAAACCACTACATAATCTGTAGAAAGGAATAAGTGAGACAAAAACCGCTTTATCTCAGCCCTCTAATCACAACTCTGGACATCGTCTAGATTCCACTGATCTTCTTGGGATAACTGACTAATGCAATTTTAGATCCATCAAACTGATGTCTTAGGAGAACCCAAGTGATACATATTGACAACAAGAAAAGCAAAAACCTTAATAGCATCTCCTTTCTGGATATAAAGATCCCTTCTTTATGATAGTGGGCTACTCTCCGCATGATAAACATACCTTCAGCTATCTAAGAAATGTCTCACGTATCATTTTTAAGAAACACAAACAAAGCCACACATTGGCATATAGAAGATCTGGTAAATGCAACATTTAGCTTCTAATATCAAGTAGATATGAAAGTATTTTAAGAATGTTAACCTGTTATACGATTCGCCAAAAAATATTACCCTGTTATTCTTTGTCAACAAATTATTACGTGAGGGATCTTGAAACATAGTCATATGCATATAATTAGTTAAACTGATAGCCATTAACTATTACAAGAGAGCATCTTACTATTCTACTCAAGTTTATACAAATTGGAATGAATTCTTATTAGTTTTCATGTTTTAGTTGATAACATAGGCAGTACAGATGCTAACAAACCAAGAAATGAACACGGATTCGTTAAAGATTAGCAGACAAAAGTTCAAAGACTTTGAGAAGATAGATCATCAAATAAGAACAATAAATAGACTAGTAAGAACTCAATGAGGACGGAATATACAAAATACAAGCAACCAAGAGTGCTCCAGATTCCGAAGTACAGAATAAGCTACAATATAGTAGCAATAATCATGAATGCAACACCTCTAGCACAACAAAAGAGTTCTCATTTCATCATCCAATTTAGACAGTCCAGCTATATAGGATCACAAACGAACTATATCATCCTTCGAGAAGCATATCTATAATGAAAGCAACAAATTTCAGAAAATTATAGAAAGAGATCATAATCTGCTCTTCCCCTCTGAGGGCGGAGCTAGGGGTGCAAGCACTTGAAAATTACACCATTTACCCAAGGTCAATTTTTTTTTTTTTTCTTCATGTGTTTAGTTTTCTATATTTTGAATCACCTTATTGAAAACCCCGAGTCTGCTATTGCACCCCAACCCGGGCACACAAACCAAACGAAAAGAAAAAACATAAGCAGGTCTAAAAGCTATACACTCAACCTGTTCGACAATCTGCCACAACCAAATCACAACAAAAATTCACAAAACATCAATGGAAAAGGTAAAAAGCAACTACCTTTATTCCAAGAAATGGTTGTTTAAGCTCTTCATCAGGAATGATAACAGGCCATTTCTCACCAGCTTCACGAAACATCTGTTCAGTCTCAAGGTACTGACCCTTTTCAAGAATCATGGTACGGATGTTCTGTGCGGGTGTAGAAGTAGCATCATAGGTCTGCTCAACTCCATTGACGAAAGTGACAGAGATTTGAGGTGGGTGGTCATCAGTGCGGCGCTTGACCTGAACTTGGCAACTTGGGTTTGATTCTTTGGCTTTAGGAGCATTACATTGAGCCAAAAACTCCATACATGAAGCTATGCGTGGATCTAAGGCATTGAATTCGATTTTCACCTTTGACAAAAATTTCAACATCTTCTTTCACTCTTTTGGCTACACTGATTTCTGCTTCCCCTCTCTTTTGAGTTTTGAGTATATATTTGGATTTTATTTTTAAGTGGGTTATAAAAAATATTTCACATTTAATTTTTAGTTATTGTGCAACTTTTTTTTTTGGGTAATTAAACAATTCTATTATTCCTTTTATTATAAATTTGTACACCTTTCTATATATAATAATGTTCAACATGTTAGACATATTTAAGATCGCAACATTCAAAAGACAACGTTAGCAACATTCAAAGACAACGTTACACAAATCTTTAATTTCAAAATCACAAAATTCTAAAATTTCGTTTTGTTTGGTATTTTATAGAGAAGACTTTCATAATTAGTTAGTTTGTTTTTCTTCTTTCTTTTTTTATTCTATTATTAAAAGAATGTTTCTTTCCTTTCCCAACAACTCTTTAATTAGAGTGTGTTTTAACACATTCTACGTATCTTTAGTTTAAGTACAAGATTCAAAAAAAAAATCACGTCAAGTTAAAACCGGAGAAACAAATTGAAATGGAGAGAGGTAGTATATCATTCAGGTTGAGCCACCATCCTTAATATATTTGTTAGCTTTGATAACCTTCTGTATCACCCAAGATGCCTTTCTAGACATAGCTTCTCATACTTCTCTACAGTTTATCCTGCTTCTTGCATAGTTCTTTGGTAAATTTGAAGGCAACTTTCACATAATATCAAAAGAATCAAATGAACTTAGATGCCATAGTGGGGGAGGGGGGTTGACAGCACCTACAGCTGAAAGCAACTCTCCCAAACTTCTCATTAGCAGTCAGAAATACAACAGCCAGAAAAGCACACAATATAAAGATACACACAAAGGTGATGTAAAGGAAAAAGAAGAACAAGCATCTCAAACAAAATCCTTGAAAAAGAAAAGGGGGGGGTTTGAGTAGGCATGAGAAAATAGTAAATTTACAAGAAAAATAGCTCTTTCTACATTTCTCTTCACAAATAAATAATGGTCCAGGGTATAGCTTTGCTGTGGAGTTCCTTAGAGCAGATGACCAGCATCCAAAGGAATTGCCAATAAGCCACACCCGTCATATGCCATCCGTTAGTTGAGTCACAGAGGAACTCTACTCATCTCTGCCATTTCCTCTCTGAAAAACACACATCAGACACCAACAAAATATTACATATGAGAATTCCACAAAGCTCAGAATTGGAAGAAGAAGAAAAAGTCAGCCCAACGGTTAAAGAATCATGGTGCCCCACAATTGTCATCATAAATTGTCAGTGAATTTCATCCTTTCGAAGCTTAATGCCTGTGTTAACTGCCAAAATTTGCATGAAAAAGCTCAAGGATAAGCGGATCTCTAGGGGACACACATGCATGGTTCACAATCAACAATTTTGGTGTCGATGAAAGTAGTGTAGTTAAGTAGTCTAAATATAACATAGTAAGAGTAGTTAAAAGAAACAAAGGTTAGAGTGGAAGGGGAAGAATAAATGTCCGGTGATCGACGTGTGAATAAACAGTGTTGCAATTGACGTACATGCCGGATTCAAAAAGGAAGTTGATACCATTTGTTAGTGCTTAAAACACAAAGATTTTTTACTCATCTATATCATTGTGACACTATATCAGCAGTGTTAATAGTTTTCAGGTGACTAGACTCTGAATATCATACTTGATCCTATCTCGATTCTATCATAGGGGGAAAGGACGTACTAGGTAGGAAATGAGTTGGAGTACCGGGTAATAACTCCATTCAGAAACTCAACTTAGTTCTCATTGCAGTAACCAATAGTAATAGATTGTATGCAAGTCATCTGAAGGTTTAGAAAATACCCTGTGGAGATTGAGTTCCATTTCCCTTTGTACCCTGCTGTGCATTAGACAGAGACCGCTGGATACGAGGTGAACCTTGCCTACCATTTGAACCAGGGAGAGAATGTCTCTTTTTGATGTATTCATCTTTATTGTGGACATCTGGACTAGATCTTGGGGAGCTATTTGGGATAGCTTTGGCTCTTGCAGATTCTGTTGCTTGCATGTAACTTGGGAGAGAACTGCTAGTACTGTTATCTCTAGCCTCCTGATCAGCTTGTCCAGCTTTTGTTGAACCAAACGAGGTTCGTCGCTTCTCATTTTTATGATCCTTAGATAATTGTTCCGAACTAGTTGTACCTGGAGCAAGGTTTAACTTTGAAGGAGACTTTTTGCCAGCAGGTGCAGAACGGGGCTTGGGAATTGATCCACTTTTTTCACTTTTAATCTTCTTAGGATTCACTGACACTTGACTAGAAGGTGTCCCTTGGGATTCAGGGACAGTTATATGGCTCCTTGGAGATGCATCTGGTGATGACTTGTCTAGCCGATCCGTCTTAGCTTCTTGCTCTATTTGAACATTAACTGAATTGTTCTCTGGCTTCTGCTCTTTGGGTGATAGATCTGAACTGACCATAACATCTACATGCTTAGCATCATCAGTAGGATCCTCTCTCCCTGCCTGAACATAGTCGGAGTGTGATAAGTCATTTGTACTATCATCTTCAATGTGAGGGTATCCATTGCTCTTATGATGGTCAGTTCCACCATTGGAAGGAAGTTCCTGCTCAAATACATGACCTCCAACTTCAGATCTATCTGGTGAATCCAGGGTAGAAGAAATAGAAAGCTCCGTGCCACATTCCGAACCACCAACTTGAGCTCTTGTACTATGAGGAACAGAATTTTCTGATGGAGCAGCTTCCCTTGCCCCAAATGAATGATCAGTGATAGTTGAAAACGTATCTTCACTAGATTCATCTTCAGTTTTATGATTGAGCAAACTAGACACTTTGGTTGATTTAGCTGCCAAAGTGAGTTCCTCAAACTTTGACTGAGCAGCAATAAATGCAGGATTACTTGCCTTTCTTGATCCATGTAAAATCATTTTGCTCTCGGTCTCTGAAAGTTCAAGGGAATGTGTATCCTCTCTCTCAACTTCAGTCTTTGCAGGGAAACAATTGGGCTCCATCTCAGGGAGAGCCCTGGACTCCTTAAGTTGAGTAGGAATAGAACAGAAAGTGTCATCTCTTGAAGTTTTTTCATCAACATTCTGAGGCTGAGGAGGTAAAGACGGTATGTCGGCTTGAAAATCTAAGCTGTCTGCATCATAAGTGATCAAATTATCATCACTTTCAGATGGCACTGCAGACAACGATGCCTCCTCACCCTCTCTGAAGTCCATTGACTCGGAATCAAGCTGAACTTTACTTTCCATAAGGTTACTGGGGTGCTCGATGGGTTCATTCTCCTGCTGCTCGGCAGATAATTCTGGCTGTGGTGATGGTTGATTTCCTGGTGATGCAACAGACATCCATCTCTCTAGCCATTTCCAGGCAGAATCAGATTTGGAAGGGTCACACTTAATATTTATACTTTTGGTCCTTGGAGTTGATTCAAGGAGCTTGCACCAAAGGAGAAATAACAAATCAGTTTATACTGGAGATGTTACATATTTCAGATCATATAGTGGAAAATGACTGATATATACCTGTCGAGCAAAGCTATTGCTCAGTAGCTTTGAAATAGAAATATATGTGAACTCTGATTTCGTTCCTGAGTTCTCCTTTCCCTGAAAGAAAGAAAGAAACATCAGAGATGTGATTCCATCAGTTGAACGGGCTTAACAACACCCAAAAGAGGGAGGGGGGAGAGCAAGAAGAAAAAGAATGCCTCAAATGATAGCTAAGTGTGCCTCAAAGTCAAATCTAGGGATCCATAGGTAGAGGACCAAAAACATTCAGATTTATGCTCTAGAAAGAAATATTGCCAATACAGTTTCATGCTCTTCATCTTTCCAATACTTACATTTAGATTCTCCTTGCTACTAGATCCTTCTGCAATGCGATTAGTCTGACGTGCTCGAACAAGAGCTTGCATTTTGACAATAGCTTGGACACATCGCAGAGTTCCTACAGCATGCCTGCGAACTAAATGGCCACGTACAGCAGCTTGCAATTTAGTTATATGCTTTTGCTTCAATTGAGCTCTTCGTGCCTAGGAGAAGAAACAATCCAATACAAAATCAACTTTATACTTGCCAAAACCATTAACCATAAAATGGTCAAATTAATTGTAAGAATAAATGACAAAATTGAGGTACCAGAAATGCTCTGACTGCAGTCTGGATAACAAGAGCGTGTTCATCCGGAATGACATCAGCTTTACCATCATTGACTCTAGCTGTTACTGGCTCTGATTGTTTTGCATCCACCAAGTCTGAGAGCAGGGAGTTCTCTTCTGATGAGATGGGGGCCTTCTCATCTGAAGAGACGCTGGGCTTCCCATCTTCGGAGACCTCGAGCTTCTCTTCTTCGGAGATCAAGGGCTTTTCATCCGCTGAGACTTCCACCAAGAGCTGGGGCTTCGCGTCCGTGGAGACTTGGGGCTTCTCATCCACTGAGACCTGGGGCTTCTCATCCACTAAGATCTGGGGGTTCTCATTTGCCAAGACCTGGGGCTTCTCGGCTGCCGAGACCTGAGACTTCTCGACTGTTGAAAACTGGGGTTTCTCATCTGCCCATTGGACAACAGATGCCTTCTCTGGAATGGTAGAGTTAGATTGTGTTTGCAGATTGGCATTAGCAGCTTCTGGCCAGTCCTTGTTCCCAGATGGTGTTTCTGAAACTACTGTATTGCTTAATACACGATGTCTGGCAGATTTCTTGCGGAAACTCCATCCACGTTTGTCGCTTGAGCTTTTACTCTAGGAAAATGTATCAAATAATTCATTCAACAAAGAATAAAGGAGATGGAAAAGGCAAAAGAGAAATTCTGAAAAATTCTTTATTAGAATTGTGTAAGATATTTAACTTAACATCCAATATGATATAAAGTTGTATTGCAAGTAGCTGAGTTTAACATCCACCCACATGTATATCAATTTCTCTTTTTACCCATGAAGTATAAATACAAAGAGGGAAACAATGGAAAGAGATCAATATCCTTTATTAGACCCATACTATAGACCACGAGGGACAAGAGAGGACGATGTGCAGATTGCAGATTGAGCATTTCTGGAATCATGTAACACGCATACGTAGATGAGTCATGATGCATATAGTAGGAACATCTGAAAATCAAGCTTCTTACTAAGAAAAATTAATATGCCTAGAAGCCTCAGATAGGAAATGAATCCATTGACGACAAGATCTTAATCATATCTGTTCACTATTTGCACAAATGATGATTATTTTTCTTCCAGAAACCATTGATAAGAAATGAAATCATGCACAAGCTTGTCTTCTTAATCATGTTTCGTCACATGTATGTCAGCGGATTGGTAATTGATTTGTTTTTCCATACTTGAGCATTCTACCAATCAGGTAGTAGGTGATGTGAAATCTCATAGCTGGAATTATCAGCTCAACTTATATTACAAACTACACAGCAGCAAGGCCATAATGATGTAACAAGGAAGACAACATATATTTGGCATAAAGCATTTGGAAACAAGTTGTGCTTGCATTGGACTATCATGTTGACATCATCATAAAAAATTAACTTGACGTTGAAATATGACATACTCAACTTGAAATGATAACTAGATGTTATCTAAACTTACACTGTAAATTTGAAAAGACATTACTAAGAACAAGTACAACTCAATTAATGAAACCAAATTTTGACAAACACTGAAACACAAATATGGTATTTTTGCAATTGAGGCGACGTTGGTTAATTGACTGGTCCAGAAATTGAAACGTTTCACTAGCATTTACCTTGGGAAAACACATCCCTCATCGGCAGTATCAATTTTCTTTTCTAGGTAAATTGCATCACTATTTTTTCATTCCCATCCAAACAAAAGAAATCCACTTACAATAGCGATCCAATTCATTTCCATTTCGAAACACATTGAATCCATCACAGCTTCATGGTGTCAATGATTTTATATCAACTGACCAAAATCAAGCTTTCCTTGGAGTTGGCAATTATTTAACTAACAAACATGAACAATTGAACTAGTTAATATCTCAAACACTCTCATTTAACATTGATGTGCACACATCTAACAAGTTCTCAACCAAACCACAAATCAGTCCACATTTCACAATCTTACATCCCCTAATAGAGATCCAGTGACAAATTTCAAAACTTTCCAACATACCTTCCACAAAAAAAAACCTCCTTTATTCAAGAACCAAATCAGCTCAACTCCATCATCTCAAAAACTTAACAAATTTGTAAAAACAAAAAAACCCCACAAAAGATCAGACTCCACAGTTTGATGGGTTGATCCAAGATTCACTTCAAAACCATTTTTCTCACAAAAAAGATTCAATTTTTAACACACATTACCATCTTTCAAATGGAAAAAAACAGAAAATACTAAATGAAAATTTGATCTGAGAAAAAGGGGTTGTAGATTTTTCACCTCAGGATGAGCTTCAAGTTCATCACGGTCAACAGAATCACTGCCACAAGCAATGATCTTTAAGCAAGAAGAAGCTGTAGATTTTCCCATTTTCTTCTTCTTCTTCTTCTTTCACTCACTGATTGACCAGTCTTGTAAGTGTTGTAGTAGATATTCTATATTTGTTGGAAATTGTACCTCTTGAGCTGATAATAATTTATTTTTTTAAAAAAAAAAAGTAAAAAAAAAAAAAAGATTAAATTTTTAAGAACACGGACTTGAAACACTCTCCTAAAATCTAGCTAACTTTTGTATTTTGAGTTCCGTGGCTTCAGTTTTCTTTTTTTACAGGTCCCAGTAGTCTCTCTTTATATTATAAAAAAATAAAATTAAAGAAAAAGATATCAATAATATATTTCCGTTGAGACTTGAAGACAAAAATTATCCTATTTAAAAATTAAAGTTCAGATCTGTTCTTCTCTTTTACTATTATCATTCGATTTTAAAATAATAACATAGCCAGTATAGTCTCGTAGAATAGGATGAGACGGATAATAAGATAACACATTATTACCTACAAATATTCTATTCTAATTTGTGTCTTTCACATTCTTCTGTCTAAGATGGTATTCTCGATAAGCTGATATACACTCATTCATGCTCAATTAAATTTAATTCATATCGTGAAGTTCTATATTTTGAAGTAAAGTGATTGCTATTCAAAGCAAGTTTAAACTCAAAAAGTTTAATTAAAAATAAAATATATTTATCACTCTGTTATAATGCTCGTCAAATCCGTAATTGTCTTTGTCATTCCTTCTCTTTATTACATTCACATCTATAACCTCTATTGAGTTGAAAATGACTTTTTCTTTTATTACTATACTATATTAAATAAATGTCTAGTTCGGAAAGAAATCAATGTAGAATACAGTTGAGTAAATGAAAAAGGAAGACAAAAAGAGAAATTAATAAATGAAAACAATAAAAAAATCTTTAATTACGCAAAAAGTATTTGAAAATTCAAAAGTAGTTCACCAATATCTTGTTCAACTAATAATCACAAGAAATGACATTAACTATCATCTAGCTATTTACTCTTTTTTTTCCCTACAAATGACTATTTTTTAATCTTTTAGCATAATATATTCCTTCATCTAATGACTTTTTAAGGTAGTTTTATCTTACCTTTTATCTTTTTTTTCCCCTTTTTGTTGAATAAAGTACTTTCAAGATCTTACGCTATAAAATAGATAAATATTTACGTACACTCAATATTTATATTAAATTACATTAATTTACCATAACTAAATAAGATATATATATATATTTAAAAAAATCAATTTTTTAGTGAAATACATGCTCAGACAAAAAATTAAGTTTTAAATATCATTTTTTTTATTTTAATATCATTTTTTAAATCAAAATCTATAATCCAAAGAAGATAATGATGATTATAGTTGGTGTTGTGTATATCATCATTATATATAGTTGTTAATGTGACATTGACCAAAGATGGAATCAGTTAAACCAAAATCTTAATGATGGATTAGTGCAAAGTTAATCCATTAGTTAGGATGTTTTTTCCAACACTGAAATCAAAACGAAACAATCGTAACATTAAAGAAAGGTATCTAATTATAGTTTAAGAAATTGATGACATTTGTGACTTGTGAGAAGCAAAACACTATTCGTGGTGGGATAGTTGAGATCCCTCTGTCTCTAGATGTTTCGGATTTGAGTTTTGTGAATGAAAAAATCTTATTGAGAGTGACACTTTCAGAAATAGATTCTACGAAGCACAAATTTATTATATTCTAATATGAGTATCGAATATCAAGTCAAACAAAAAGAGATATACAGTGAGTACCAACTCCCAATTAGTGGACCATTTCACATGAAGTGGTCCTTGCCTCCTTTGGTTTCTTGTTGATGCTAAAAAAGCTAATGATAATTTTGAACATTACAACGTTATTTTTATAGAAAATAACAAAAATGGTCCTTATATTTAAGGTGAGCCTAAGTAAATC
The DNA here is from genome assembly GCA_029582245.1 of Solanum etuberosum. Lineage (NCBI taxonomy): Eukaryota > Viridiplantae > Streptophyta > Magnoliopsida > Solanales > Solanaceae > Solanum > Solanum etuberosum. The sequence continues at coordinate 72,255 of JAJONR010004808.1, read as the reverse complement.
CTCAAATATATTTTCATTTTCCAAACTTATTAAAATGGATATCTTTTTAGTTTTACAAATATTTTATAATGCTCTAAGGGTCGGATCATAAGAATTTTTTATAGGCAGTTTTATCCTATATATTTACCAGAGGTTATATCATTTGTCGTGTTTTTCTTTTACACGCCTCTTAAAAAAAAAATTAGAAGGAATTTTAAAAACTATTTAAATCTTATTTATATATTAAGATATAATTGTTTTTTATTAAATATTTACTTTATGTGTTGTGTTTCTCTTTTACGAGCTTCTTATATCTTGAACTTTTAAAATAATAAATAATTTAAAATAATATTATTTTTTTAAATCACGACAAATAATCTGAAACGGACGTATATAAGAGGGGAACATAAAATTTAATAGTAACGGTGGCCGGCGGTGATACCGTTAGAATCTCAGGCTGTAAGAATATGTTATGACAAAAAGGTTCGAATGTATTTTACTGCAACACCAAATACGAGGATTCTTTATTGCTTTTCTCAAATATTTCAAAATGAAGTTCATTTTTATTTTATTATGATATATTAAAATATTTGATAGTTTCGAAATAAGAAGCATCCTATTTAAAAAAGATATCTTACAACTTTCATTAATGAAACATTAATTAATATCAACATGAGTAATGGTAAAACCATTTCACCTTAATTATAGATTTCGAGTTTGAACTCTGGATATCGAGAAAGAACGAGTTGCGAGCTCTTTATATTCGTTGAATCTTCTCTATTGAGGTTGAATTATGTTTGAAGTTATTTTTTCCGTTAAACGAGTTGTTGACAGGTGTAGTGTCCTCATTGGGCAAGTGTTACCCGACACATGCGGAGCACATGAGAAGAACCCCCGACCCGTTTTCTTACAACTGACAGCGCATGCCAATTGGTGAGTTTATTTTTAAATTTAATATTTTTAATATATTTTGCATGTGAGATTCAAATAATTTACATGGACTACACATGTTGATGAGATTTATTTAATCAAAATGATTAACGGATAATTCACATAAAAAAAAAAATACGTATTGGTCTTATCGATACACCAATAAACACAAGTTTCGTGAGTTGTAATTTATTGATTACTCAGTTTAATACGTAAATTTTTTATAATAAATAAATATATATACTTGATCTCTTCGTTTTTATATTATTTGATTCTAGTGATGCAGTCAAAATTTCCGCTAAGAGGGATCAAAAGTAAATATACAAACTCGTTGAGCGGGGTTCGAGATCTACTATATACATAAAAATAATTTTAATCATGTATAATAATATTTTCCGTCGGAGGAGGCTTGAATGAACCCTTAACCACAAGTTGGTTCCGCCCTTGCTTGAATCATGTTAACTTGACACAGTTCTTAAGAAACTTTTTATTAGAGGTCTATTCAATTAAACTAATCATAATGATATTTTGAAACTCTAAGAATTAGATAACTAATCCTTTATGTAGTTATTTAATATTAGGGATAGAAAAATATATATAATAAAATCTCTTAATTTTTTAATTTAGATAAGTAAAATAAAATATCTAGTTTTAATACAAAAGTCAAATAATATGAAACAAGTAAGCAGTAAATGAAAAATTATACTAATTTATTTTTTTTCAAACTAGAAAAATGTCATCTATTAATAATTAAACTCCCAACCCATGTTCTGTTGTACATTAAACACGTAATATATTTGACTTTTTTTGTCTGTAAGTTTAAATTAAAAAGGAAAGGGAAAAGAAAATACACCCCAAAATGTGATTGACTATAATTATTTTGTGCTTAACTAGTTTATCCTCTCAATTATTTTTTAACTTTTAAGTACATAATGTACTAATTTTAGAAAATAATAAAACAATTATTAAGTTCAGACAGAGACTTCTACGTTAAATATCCAATTAGAATAATCCAACAAAATATAGCAAAAAAATCACCTAATAGATTATGCTGTCTCTTTTTCCCTACACCTAAGTTTTTGTGTAAAAGCATCATCTTTTTTAGAAATAATTATTTTTAGGTAAGACAATAAAGTAACTTGTCTTTTTGTCACCAAATGGATGAGGCTAATTGATGACAACAATTAGTGAACAGTTAAAAGTGGTAATGAAAAATGATCTTAGAACATGGTTCGACTAAAAACGATTAGTTCATGAGGTGAGAATTTTCAAAAAATCATATAAAAGATCATAATGTTATATTTTTTTCTCAATTGATATGAGCTATGTAATACCCCCACCCAACCGCATCCACCCAACCCTGGTTAATTGGAAGCTCGATAAACGTAGTAGGCAGGGGTGGGGGGTGAGTCCGACATTAGGTAAATCAAGATTATTGATGAGTCTAGTTGTGCTTCCATGTTAAGATAAATAATCGTGGGTTTAAATTAACCCAAAAGCTAATTCATGAGATGAAAATTGACCAAAATAATATAAAAGAGCAACCGTTCATTCCCTCAATGTGAAACTAACAAATTAAGTCATATATATAAAGTCGTAGTACAAGACGACAATCTATTGAAAACAACCTCTTTACCTTTGAGAAGGTAAGAGTAATGTCTACATTCACTTTACCATCCCGAGACCCTAGTTATGGAATTACACTGAGATTACAGTAGTTGTCGTCGTTGTTGTAAAGTATCAAAGTATAATCAAACATCTCTATAACAATCATCCTCTAAACGAACATTTCATTATATTATATATTCTCTATAACAATATTTTACTCTTAACAACCAAAAAATATCCGAACAAACGGCGGGGATTTGACAGAGGGAAGGACCAAGTCAAAAATAATGGATGTGGGGTTGAAATTCTACCAAAGATTCCTCCTTTATTCTACCTTCTCCTCCATCATTCACAAACACACCTCATTTAATAAAAAACTTCCAAGATTTAGTTTTATCTTTATTGTTCCTTCAAGATTTTAATTAGGTTTAGTGACATTTTCAGGTCCCATCCACCTTATATAGCAAACTACTATGGAATTGACTAAAGATTCTAAGGGAAAATTGAAGCTTACTTTGAAAGCATAAATTTCATTATTACAACTTCACAAACTTACTTTAAAGTTGAGAAACAAAATAGGGCAAGTGACATTTAGGTACAACAATAGAAGACAAAGTTTCCACACACAAAAATGCAACTTTTTACTTGTATAAAAATGGGTGGTGGGACCTTAGGCACATGGAGAAAAGTTCCAATCATTAGACTTGCACAAATGTAACCTAACCCTTCTCATTCTTCTTTAGTCCTTCTCACTTGGTGCTCTGTAAAATCATCATCATAGGAAAAACACTATGTTCCCAAGAGAAGAATAACCCCACAAACTTTTTTCATAATGTTTTTTTGTACACCTACAAGTTGATTTCATCAACAAGTAGGTTTACATAGTAACAATAACAAGAGGCTATCATGAAACTCGAACTTTTAAGCAAATCATCTTTGCACAGGAGTCAAGCTAATCTTTTATGTATCATTTCACAATCCTAGTTTTTACTCACCAACACCCCCCCGCCCCCGAGGGAGAGGGGGAAGGTTACTAAGTACTAACTAGTAGAACTATTGACTTAGATCTAAGATTTAGACATAAACTTAAATTCCCTTCATTTTCTTTTCTATATTAGGGCCCCCACCTTTGTTCCCTACAAAGGGAAAAGTCACCTCTAGCTTTCCATAAATGAAAGCAACAAGACATTTGTCTTGTAGTTGCCATCTATTCCATGCTTGACTTTACAAGCAACCACAATTAAAACTGTAGGGACCAAAACACACACAACAACATAATTATACACTAAACTGTACTCATCGGAATCACTTCAACTTGCATTACAAGAATTCCTCAGAACTCTTAAGAAAAAAAAGAACATCTTCTGTTTTCTGGTTCTTTTAGCTCATAGACAAACCATCTATTGTCTCTCCAAGTAGACTCCAAACATGCTTAAGATATAATAGGAAGATATATCAATATTATTCCCAACTTGTTAGGGACTCAGCAGTAAGCATGATCGTTGTGTAAGTCGCTATCATTAATCATCAACAAGGCTAGAACGAAACATTAAAATGATCAACTACAACAAAACATTCTGAATAATACTTCATTTACACAACAATATTACTAATCAGCATAGATTTTCAGAACATATGTGTTTCAGTTGCACCACAAATTAGCAACAAAAATAGACATCAGAGTACACTGGGCAGAATAGGTTTTTCCTTCCGCTCCTCACCAAAAACGAGCTTGACCAGGTACAAACTTGGACAAACGCCTGTCTTTTCGGTCAATGCTCTATGTCAATACGGGTTACAAGTTACGCAAATGCTTTACACTTGCTAAATTTCAGAATGTTGAATGGAGTTAATGACGAAAATGAATTACTTGTTAAAGTGCAACTAATTAGCCAATGGAGAATAAAGATACATTCCATCATATTGAGAAGCCTTACATTTTGACCAGGAAAGCTGTACTCTTATGATTTCCTCGGCCGACCCCTTTTACCTGTTGATACTTTCCCTTCAGGCGGGGAGCTTTTGTTTGCTGTAGCTGTAGCTTTGCCAGAAGCCTTTCCTCGACCCCTACCGGAAGACTTGGCCCGCCCATTCGATTGTTCCTCATAGTCATCACTTTCATCATCACTATTTTCCTCCTCTTCATCTTCAGATTCAGATGCATCTTTTGACTTCTTCCGTTTATTTGACTTTGCAGGCGCCTTAGCAGATGCCTTTTTGGGAGTCTTTTGAGAAGCTGGAGATTCACTCACAGGTTCTGCCCCCACTGCAGCAAAGAACAATTTGCAACTATAGTAAGAAAGATAAATGATTGTAAAAATAAATAGGGCTGCATGCCAACTATCTCCTCAGTTCAACAAGAGAAATATAATATTTCACCCAGCATGTCTGTGTACTTAACAAATGACCAAAACAACACCTAAACCTGCTGACAAATTGAGCACAAGGATTTCGACGGAAACAAATCAGGAAAATTTGACACAATTTGTTTTATATTATTCCAATTTTAAGATTTGTCTTTTAAGAGAAATTAAGGCTGTTTTAACACTAGAGAATTTGCAAATCTCACACTTATCCTACACCAAAATAATAAGTCTCTGACCACAATAGAAAAGAAAAATCCTAATAAACAACCAAACATAAGAAACAACAACTAAGTGATTAATCCAAACTAGTTGGTATCAACACTAAGATTTCTATTATTTCATGCAATTAGTTATTAGGCAAGCTAACACTGATTTTGCTAAATTGTAAATCTTTTTAAAAAAATCAAACACATGTGATTTCAAGTCTAGCTCATTATTTTTCAATCATCATTTTAAATGAAATTCAAGCATATTGTTGCACCTTCAAATTATCATATAGTTGTGCCTACAGGCGATACATCTCAAAGTCTATGTAAGACATGGCAACAGCATCTCAAGAGATCTTCTCTATGTTTATCCTCTATGTCCAATGTTATCAACTTCTACGGCATTCATCTCACGGACATGTGGGCTTTACAGACCTTATATTCATCCCAATACAACATTACTAGTCTCACAACCGTTCTATAAAACTTGACTGTAGCTTGTTAGATGACTTCCTATCACACAGCAGTCCCGGCACACTCCTTTAATTTATCCTACTTATTATTCTATTTGTTATATTGCATCTATCATTATATATTCTTAGAAAACTGAATGTACATATTTGAAGTATGTACTAGGCACCAAAAAAACTAATCTAGTTTCACTTCACTTTCACCTATCATGATATTCTCCTATATTTAGCCATAAACTTTTGTCCTGCCATTAAATCTTTCATATATCAAGCTAGTCTCCTTGAAATTGAACATATATATATAAATTGTCTGAATGTAGATGTCATATGATAGCTGCAGCCCCATCTAAAATCACTTCACCTCCATTTTTTTTTTTGGGGGGGGGTGGGGGGATGGGGGTGGGGTGGGGGGCTCCTTGGAAGCTAGTCAGTTGACATATTATCATTTGCAAATAGCATATATAATAAAACCTTATCCTGCATAGTATCGACAAAACAGATAAGGGCACAAGGACAAAGTAGATGAATTGACCATCATTAACAGACTCCTTGTTCTTTCATCTCCCAAGGAATTAGCAATTCAATGGCTACTTGAGTCAACTGCCCTTAAGCAAATTCAGAGGAAAACCAGTACATTTTCCAAATGAAATACTACAATTAGCTAAAACTTATGAAGATAGATGAAGCTTAGAGCTATACCTTCCTCAGAAGCCTTGCCATCATATACATCAAGCTGTCAGGTAAAATGGGAGAAATTAGATAACTCACACGAGCAAATAAATATAAATAAAGAAAAATCAAAACTGATGTACGTATCAGCACCCCCAGACACACACCAACACCCACCCACAAACAAATATTACACTCAACCAAAAACTTGTACATATAAATTGCAAAAATCATATTCTAATTCTCCTAAAGATGAAACATTATTGGGCTAGCATAATGCCTGGAGGGAAAACTACATTATAACCATAACATTACCTGCTCAAGTCGATCCTCAACATTTGTCCTATCAATAACAACCATGGAGTGGGCAAATCCGCAAGCAACACTATACAAAAAGGAAAACGCTAGGACTCAGACTCTGATGTAAAGTTCCATCTTCCAAAATTTCTTTTTTAAACAGAAATACACTAACCTGATAACATGCATGCCATCTAAAATGTCTACCTTCTTAGGAACTGCAGAAGATCTATAGAAAAATAGACAAAATAAATGAGCAAAACACACATAGGTCACCAAAAAGAAAAAAGAAAACATAAGATATGAATCAAACCTACTTCTGTCCATTTGGTCCATAACCCAGCTCCCCACACTGTGCATGGCCCCAACTTATGCAAGAGGAATCAGCACCAACAAAGTGGTGCATATAGCCAGAATCCATACATCGGAGGTTCCACCCACTAGAAATACAGAATATCAGTCCAATAGACTTGGTGACAAAAGAAAAAATATTGCGCTTTTGAAAAGAGAATATCCATTTAAAAACAATCCAAGCCAATGATTATGGGGGCAGAAACAACAATACACTATTACCATGTGATTGCTTTTAAATAACATTTCTACATGAATAATGAATGTCATAACTTGAATACAAGAGTAGAGACTCTCTGTTAGGACTTTGCAGTGAAACCACTCCATCACCCCTAATCACGAGACACAAGGAAAAGAAAATTTAAACTCCATCTTCATTGATGTTATTGCAGATGGTTCTGACCAGAAAACTTGGATAAATACTAATTCATCCAAAAATGTGGAATTTATCACACATGCAGCTCATGTTGTATCTACACTAATACTATATGAGCGAAATAAAAAATTGGAGATGCAAATGCTGTAAAGAACATAACCTCAAATCCAGAAGAGGTTTAGGATACATCGAATCATCTCCTGTGCTCTTTATTTTTCCCCACATGTAAAGCTGCCCTCCTCCTGCACAAGAATATTTTATTAGAAGTGTTAAGTCATAGGTGTTTATTTAATCAGGCAAATCATGAGCCCACCATGTTGCAATTAGTAGAAGGTGGCCTGATCATATCTTCATATTACTTGCAGAGCAAATTTCAAACATAAATTTTACTTCAACAAAACCAACTATATGTCTCAGCCCCAACCAAGTTGAGGTCAGCTATATGAATAATTATCTCCATTTAAGTTCAAACTGATGTCATCATCATAGCATATAAAAATAAAGTAAAAAATAAATTAAATGCATACAAATAATAGTAATAATAATAATAATATTTAAATACTATAACTACAATTATACAACAACATACCCAGTGTAGTCCCAAAAAGTGGGATCCGGGGAAGATAGTGTGTATCCAGACATTACCTCTACCTCAAAGGTAGAAAGGCTGTTTCTATTTGGCATCGAGTTTTGTTCTATTTGACATTTTCTTTTCTTTCGTGAACATTCACCAATGATTACTCAAACTTTAGAACGACCAACTCCACCTATGTAAGCTTCGCAAAACATATACAATACAAATTCGAATTAAGTAAGACTACCATGAGTTACTAATGTGAAAATACTCAAACTACTTGAGTTTTCAAAATTTAGACGTTAATTGAACTTGTTAAGCATTAACATGGATTAGATTAGCCTATACCTATTTTCACAAGTAATCCATACTTCAAACCAATAAGTAACCGCGCATTAATTTTACATACAAGTGTCAGCTAGCTAGATGTTCACACTTCTCTCAAAGCAATAACTAAATGAGCAAGCACTATATATATAATCATAGTTGGTCAGAACATAGATTTAATAAAGGCAATTCACTCATGTGAATGCTCATTCAACTTATACTTTGAGCTGTTTGGACAACTTGCGGAAAGATTTTTTTGGAAACAAAAAGTTGTGTAAAATGAGTGCAGCTAGTAGAGATACCATATATGATGTCATCTCATGTGAATACACAGTAACTTATAAGTGCACTGGATAAGATTTCAAAACAAAATGGAGAGAGAACAAGACAAATCATACCGGCAGTACATGCTGAGCTGACAGAACCTGCTGAAACTATTGCATCTGGAGGCAAGACATTCTGCCGTGTAAAAACATCAACTCGTCGAGGAGCAAACTCGTCCTTCTGTTCTCTATGACCAAGCCTGTAATCCAAAAAAAATCAACATTTTCATGTTTATTCTAATAAGGACCCAAAAAGAGCACGGAGAGCCAAGGTGGTGCAACGGACGTCCATTAACACAGATCTGAATATGCAAATATGAAATGGGATGTACGAACCTCCCATAACCGCCAAATCCCCACCTAAGATTTGTTTGTCAAAACAGAGAAAGAACAAATTAGCTTCTGTTCATAGGGTCAACTCCAAACAAAAGAGCTAAGGTGGAACTTACGTGTAAACATATCCATTCTTATCCACTGCAACTGAAATCCAGAAAAAAAAGAAGGTAAATGCACTTAACATATCTGAAAGATGACAATATACAAATTAATTAAAATGAAGTTGAGATGAACCTGTGTGATTTGTTCCGCAAGCTACTTTGATTATAGTCTCTCCAGAAAAGGCGGCTATAGGTCTAGGTCGGGGTTGAGCTTCATAAGCTAGCCTTACAGAGCTATCTTTGGTATTATACTGCATGTTACAGGGCATCCTCAAATCAATCAAAGAAGGCAAAACTCCCAGTTCAAATATAAAGATAACACTGTTGAATGCCTTTATTACAACAAGTTCCAAATTTATACATCAAGGGTCTTGTCATGGAAGGGGAAAAAATTGCCTATGGTCTCCCCAATTTGGTTCATTTACATTTAGGTTTCCACACTTAGTTTCGGAGAAATATTAGACCAGATATCATCAGGAAACAAGAGAGCAATATGAAGTATAAAAGCACTCCACTATGAAGGAGAACAAAACACTGTTACTTGTAGAAATAGGAAAACACTGATTATTTTGTGGAAAATGTGCTATCCACAACACTTGTCAACTACATGCTTCAGATTGGCAAGAGGCATATAAGTAAAAATAGAAATTGGACAAGCAAGGAAACAAGAAATGTAAAAGGCAGAGACATCACTATAATAAGGTCGTTTGATACGGCAATAAGCACCCGACATCAGCATGTATGTATCATGTCATGCAATACAGGCAAAAAGATCAATAATAAAAAATAAATGAAGTACTTCAAATAACTATCCTCCAATAATGCTGCACAGACACACGATAGAGACGTTTGTATCCCTAAACATTTTGCCTGTTTAGTGTACCAATATCTCCTAAACTTTATGTTCATAAGCGCTTTTTAATGTAACACCTTACTTCATAAAATATAAAAACTTCATGTGCCTAAAGCAGGAAGAGATAGAGGCCGAGGGAGAAATATAAGAGTCAGTATTTAGAAGTAGGATCTCATTTGGTAAAAATTTCCACTCTCTATTAGCAAAAAGTACAAGTGCATTATGTTGCAATGGACAAAAAGGCATTGAACAGAATACAAGATAGATTGGAGACGATAACAACTATACTCATCCAATTGCCTGCTAATTGTGATTTCAATTTATGTAGAAGTATCACAAAAGCTGCATCACTATCAATCAAATTGAACAGATGATCTTGTCATGACATATTGTTGCCGGTTAGGAAATATTGCAATTTGAGATTGTTAATTTGTTATACAGCATGTAGAAGTCTAGAACTTCCGATATATAACAATAAAATATTGGAAGTCTTTGTCCATGTCACAGAAGATAAAATAAAAACTTTTTCATGAAGTGTACCTCGTTGTCGGTACCATGACCAAGCTGACCATACTGAGGCAAACCAGCAGTTCTAGAAGACACGAATAACATGAAAATCAGAGTGCAAGAAAAGTTAGAGATGAAAATGCCACTACCAAAATCTTTTATTTGTACACAGCATTATCAATGTAGTAGAAAGTAAAAACTTTACAAACCATACAATATAGAAGCTCCTTCAACTGAGGTTAGCCACACAGTAAAGTCAGCCCCACAAGCTACAGTGTTGACTTCAGTGACAGCACATCGGACTGGAGATGATTCAGTTTCTGCAACAATACAAAAAAGTGATGATCTTAATTTGTTTTATAAATGAAACAAAAAACAACCCAAGACAGAAGAAATCAGTGGACTAATATTGCTAGGAAATAAAGACAATGTTGCTTAAGGCAAATTCTTGGTTCCATCCTAAACTAGCTTATGTTTTTTTCAATAAGATCCTACACTAGCTTACATAATAATAAATTTCTTGTTCTTCCCTACACTAGATTAGCTTTGTTAAAGGTTTGTTTAAAGCATGCTTAAACCTAGAAACTTGGTGAAAACCAGGTTGTGCCCTTCGCCTCACTTAGTTGGTGCTTTAGTGTAGGCGTCAAGATGCAAAAGCATGTGTTAATGCCAGATAGGTGTAAGTATCCAATACACGTGCATCTAGGTTTTTGGTAACTTTGAATAAATATGATGAATCCACACACTTGTTACCCCCGTTTTGACATGAGCTATAAAAACAAATGAAGGACCCATGTGACCTTAGGGCTTAGGTCATATCTGAAGAGAAATGCATGATCAAAGAGGGAGATGAAATAATGTTCATGCAACTGAGACAACAACAATTTGAATACTAACAGAAGGTCCTTTCTTTTGGTGCAAGTGAGTCAGAAACAGAGAAGGTAAGGAGCAACGGAGGATAACAAAGGGGCTCACCATTTTTTGCAGAGCCTATACCGAGCTGCCCATGTTTATTCCAACCAAAAGCAAAGGACTGTCCATCATCTGTAACTACCACTGTGTGGTTCTTTCCAGCTGCAGCTCTAATAATTTTATACCTGGAACAAAAAAGTTTTAAGTGATGCCAGAGATAAATACTTGATAGACATAATGGCTTCAGGAGACATGGGCTAACCATACAGGGAATATAAGAAGAATATTGGAAGCATTTCTTACTTGTAGACACATAAAATCTCAGTTTTGAGTTAAAAAAACACACATTATTGTCCATCAGAATATTCACCATTATAACATTCTTTTCTTTCCATCTCACATTACATGTACCCTTGAAATATGCATTGCCCCAAGGCTTTGGTCAAGTGAGAAGAGCGCAATGACAAAATAAAATAAAAAGGTAAGTCCTTTTTCTTAAAAATAAATAAATAAAAATAGAAAGATGGGATCTTGTCTCAATGTTTTCAAGAAAAAGAGAGAATCAAATAACTATAAGCAGAAAAAAGAGGGTGAATTTAGGATTTTAAGTAGTGGATACGGCATAGCTATGCACCCTTTACTCCTTTGTGGTATGGATTTGAACTTAATACATATTTTGAAACTTTTACTACAATATCTGTCATTGATAGAGGAACAAAACCAAGAACAACTTACTTAGATAGTTCTGAAACAACAGTTGGTCTATCACGTGTTATTTTATCTCCATGACCAAGCTGCCCTTTCTGCAAAGCCACGACACACTTCACATTCCAACAAAGAGAAAGAAGCACAAAATAATAAAAAAAATGCACACACACGACACACTTGCCTCATTCCTTCCCCATGTATAACAACGGCCTTCAGTATCTAGCGCTACACAGTGACAAGAAGCTGCATTTCCACCAAGAATGAAACAAAGCAATCAAAAAGGGAAGTCTTCAATCACATTATGGAAGAGTTTGGCCATGAAAATTGTCAGTATTTGAAAAAAAAAGAGTAGTTTTGGAGTTGTGTTTAACCATGAACACAAAATGGAGTTGTTTTATTAACTTATTTTGAAGTGAAAACAACTTTTCCTTGTTTTTCAAATTCCAGAATTTTATGGCCAAAATCCCCCATAATTTCACAATAAAAATGATAAATTTGTGTCGGCTCCTCAATATACATTTAACAACATTTTAACTATTTTGAGCTCTAAACAAACTAACTAATTATAAAACTAAGCCAAAACAATTACAGTAAAAAAAAAAAAAAAAAGAGCAGAACAGAGTATACCGCAACCAGCAGCAACAAAACAAATGTCGACACCAACAAGCGGACGAAGCCTCGTCGGCGACACCAAATTCCCCTCCGTCAAACCTTTCCGGCGACCAACAGAATCCCAACAAGTACTTCCACAAAACAACAACTCCCCACCTTTCACCACCACCACTTCCGACATCTCCGGCGAACTCAACGGTCGAAAAATTCAAAAAAAAAGTTTTAAAGAAACAGATCTTACTAACCCTCAACGTGAATACACAAAAACCCACAAAAATTAGTGAAAAAAAACAGAGATTTGTAAGTAATCGGCGGCAAAAGGAGTTTTAGGGAAAACAAGTTTTTAGAAAGAAAACATCTGAAACCCTACAAAAGCATTGAGAGTTATTAAAAAGAAGATTTGTTTTGTGTATTCCGAGAATGTGAGCTTTTTATTGGTTTAAAATATATAAATTTTGTGGGTTCCAACATATAAATACGGATTGGTGGAATGGATAATTACTACTAGTACTAGCTTTTTTTGCTTATTTACTTTTTCAAATACAAAATTACATTTCCTTTCGTTTGGCTATAGATTTTGATGTAAAATTTAAATATTTAAGTTATAATATACTTTTAGAAAATTTTATAATGAAATTGATATTTATCTGATAAATTTTTGAATTTTATGACCAAATTATAAAGATTTTATAGGATTGTGTGTGGTAGGGTTTAAGGTTCCCCGCGGGTTTGGTCCGTTAAAGAATTTCGAGGTATTCTTTTATTTTGTACTCTTTGGTCATTATCCATATTTTCTTTTCTTTTTTTGGAATTATCTCTAAGACGTTTTTTTTAAAATCAGTTACAACTTACCACTTACCATCACTATTTTAGTGTAAAAAATATTTTAAGATTAGTTAATACCCCCAAATTAAAATAAAATTAATTTCAAATTTTATTCTAAAATTATTATTTTTATCCGAGGTACCAAACTACCCCTAACAGCATTAAGCAACAGCAAAATTTCTTTGTAATTTGTATAGACAATGTTGCTTTTGGTGCATTTTCCTTGTCTCCCACCTTTTACTTAGCGTTCTCCTTGTTTTCTATCTTTAAACTGAAAAAGAAAAAAAGAATCATTATCCACACAGAACAGACACATATATATAATATACACATTAAATCTTCTGTAAAAATTGCAACTTTAACTAGAAGGAGAACCTTGGAGCAAGATAAAATAATTTTGGGTGCATATGTATTAAGTCATAGATTCGACTTGTGGAATCCGCTGGTGATGCAGCAAGATGCTTTGGGCAACGATCTGCCTTTCTGCAACTTTGACTACTTTAATTTCTGCATTCTTTATTGAAAATGAAAGGACTGAAAAAGAAGAATGGACAGTGGGAAACAAGACACAAGTATTAGGGGGGGACATTGTTTGATTACTATGATCTTTTTGTCTGGTTGTGCTAGTCCCATTGAACCAATGACATGGAGAACTGACTCAAATTCATAGAACTACTACTTTTTATGAGTTATAGTCCACACTAAGCTCCCACTATGACCGGAGTTCTAGGAAGGACCAGACCAGAAGGGTCTTTTGTATGCAGAAGGGTTTTATACGATGCAAGTGCAAATTAATAGCCAGATAAAAAGGCTTAAAGTTCCCTTAGAAGTAGAGAACAGTACAAGAGAAAACATTGACACCACAAAGTTTGACTCCAATTTATTGATACAGTCATTTCCAAAGAACAAAATAATGATTCACTACATATAGTATAAATTGTAGCCAGACACACATAAGAAACTTATATAAATACTGATATCTGAAAGCTTAGTTTCTCAGTGTTTGTGCGTAGCATGTGAGACCGATAATAGGTAACAAACTTTTTGGCTTCATGTAGAGATTATCTTCACCTCCTCAAGGCTTTATGTTCGCCCACTAGGCAGATGCAGGTGTTGCTGAAGCCGCAGATGCTTTACCAACAGATAATTGTTGCATTTGACTAGGCTGCTGACGCTGCATCTGGAACATATTATGCTTCACTGGCGTCTGTTGTGTCATGTTATTAGGCAACCGTCCTTCCTCCCTATGTTCCCCAGCTGCGAGCTTTAGACGTTGGACTTCTGCAGTTAATGCCTCATGCAGAGCTGCAGCGGAAAGCTAAAGTTATGAATATCCATCTTTATGGGTAGGTGCATCAGATGTTCATAGAGTATCAGCATATCTATACGTCTTGAATGTCAAGTATAAAATGCGCTTTGGACCTTGTCCCTGGTCAATCCAAACAGGCATGACTAGAACAGTATAACTTGTCCTGCCTTCAAGATTAATATAAACGTATCCTAAGGTAATCAAACAAACACAGGCAAACCTGCTCTTTGGAAAACATAATGTTTTTCAAATACCCCTTAGACTTTATGAGCAGAACTGGGGAACACAATAAAATGGGCACTGTTATAGAGAGAACTTAGTAATAAAGACGAACACAAACAGGTCCTGCTGGAACATCTTACTTCTTTGACTGTCGGTGACACAGCATTTGGTAATATTGAAGTTCGGGTGCTTTTCAATAGGAGATGCTGATGTTGTGGAACTGTTAAAGAAAATCATGCCTCCTGAGTAGGCCAGCTCGTTACTGGTTAGAATCAAATATTATTACTGAAACAGGTACATCAAATATTTTGGTTCTCTGACTCGGATTTTTCAGTGCTCAGTGAGGGAAATTGATATTTTCACATTGCTTACATTTTGATATTTCCAACCAATCAAACAAAAGTAACCAAAGAGTTATTGATTGTGCATCAAATAGCATTGAGTTATTATTGTGAACTTGGGTCCCTAATTACTTTTCCATTATCTCATAGGCTTCCCTCACACAAATAGTATGTTTCCTATTTGGCTTCCTTCAGAGTATTCTTCGCCTATCTTCACAGAACTACAATGGATTTCTACCGTCTCTCTCCCCGTTTTCCTTCAAGCAGGCCATAGTCCTTCTCCCCCTATTTTCCCCTTTCAAAGGCTCTATATGCATTGTAAACTAATTTATTCTTCTCTTTTGCATCTCACATAAAAGTACTTCACGAAACCCATCTACTTAATTATGAGTTCACGGCAACCATTAAAATTCCCTTCCTCCCAAATTCTTCAAACGATGGCAACAAATTCAATATGTAGAAGGCTAGAGCCATGAAGCTCAAATCAGGCCAAGTTCCAAGCTTTTCTTTTTATAAAACTTAAATTTGCAAACTTCTCTTTCTATAAACTTATTATCCAGCTGTATTCAGTAAACACCCAATTATTTCCAAACTTCTCCAAGTTTTATGAATTTAATTTTAAGAGGTAAAAAAAAACACATTAGAGTATATTCTAATTTATAAACGATTATACTATTTTATTTCATTAACTACCCATATGCAACAACTAGATACCTTTTTGCAACACACTAGGGACTTAGAAAACAAAAGAAAAAAGAAATTGGAACGGTAATACCATCTCTAAGCTGTGCCTGTTGTTCCATGGCTTGGATGCGGAATTTCAGCTCACTGTTCAGGCTTGAAATCTCAACAAAATTTTTCTGTAACAAGATCGAAAATCCAGTAAACAGACTGAAGTTCATAAAAGAAGCATTGAAGGTACACCAAAACATTTTCTACAGGCACCTGCAGGATGGTAACTTGTGTGGATAAGGTAGTTGTTTCTGTCTGTAGCTTTTGAACCTTGTGTTCCAATTCTGAGATGTAACGCGTTTTACGCTCCTTGGATCGAGCAGCAGACAGACGATTAGCCAGTATCCTGAGGAAAGAAACTATCAGGTATAACTTGTATACGTAGCGCCCTCTTTATTTATTTTTTCAATTTTTAATGGATAACTCAAGTTTATGCTTCTTAATGGGATACAAATATAAACTGGAACACATTAGCATCTATTTCCATACCTTTTAGCACGCTTAGGATCTAAAACTGCAATCTCAGCAAGTCTTTCATCTGCCATAATCTTCTTCATCTCAGCTTCACTAAATTCAGCATTTCCGAAGTCAAGATTGTGCTTGCTCGAACTTTCATTTCCTGAATTACTTGGTGAAAGCTGACCGGAACGCATCACCAGAGAAGTTGGTAAGTTTGGTGATTCGTCGCCATAGTGAAAATTTCCAATAGCACTATCCATGGAAAGACTCCTAAAGTGACGTGCAGCTGGAGCAATATTCGCATCAGCGCTCCTCTTGGTTCCTTCCCTTAAACTTGTTGGTTGGATACTAACAGTATTCCCTTTCATAACACTTTCTGCTTCATTATTGCTGCTCTCACAACCACTTACCTTTGTCCCACTGACAATGCTGTCCTTATCTCTATCCTCCGTGCCAGAACCGTTCAATGTCTCTATATTTTCCAAATTCATGTAGGAAAACAACAACTCATCTGTAACCTCTCCCTTTGGTTTCCTCTCATCAATCTTTCCATTGCTATCCCCAAGACTCACTGCTCTCCCTAAAACCTTCTGACCACTTATAGGCATCAACTGAGGTGAAGACTGAATCATAGCCGAGAATCCCAATGGAACATCACTATTAGATCGACGATGCCCCTTCCGAGGAGGAAGACCATCCCTCGTAAACGAAGACACAACTCCTAGACCTTGAGAATTCACATCTACTTCCTCCATAGATATGTCCTTCAAGCTAGAATGACCCGACACCATCCCCGGCTCACTAGGAGGAAAAGGACTCAATGGGGGCAAACAACTATTTGAGAAAATACTCGATTGAGATAAAGACCTCACATGAGATACAGCTCCAACACCAAAATTATGACCACTCATAGGTGGCTTAGAATTAGACTGAGCCATCAAAAATCAACAAATAAACCCGCAAAAGATTCAATTTTTCCGACACCCCAAATGCTATTTCTTCGTAATAATCAAAGAACTTCAGCAATTCTCATCAAATTAATCAAAATTTCAGCTCCCAGAAAAACCCTAGATAGAAAGACTCCTTAAACCCCAAAAAAAAAAACTGATTCAACCCAATCCAATTCAACTAATCAATTTCAGCAAACACAAATCCCCAAACAAAAGATGAACGAAAAACAAGATTGAGAAAAACAGAGCAAGGAAGAAAACGGAGTACCTGAAAGGTTTGAGTCAAAATTTAAAGGAGCTACAGTTGAATGTGATGAGAGACAAACGTGCAAACATTGATGAAAGTGAAGTTGTGGGGGTGGGGTTATAGGGGAAAAAATGGGATTTTGGAGAGAAGGTGAATTTCCCGCTGAAAATGGCGGTGATTACGGTTGAATTTGTAAGAGAAAAATGAAAATAACTTGTACTAATATGAAAGAGAAGAGTAGAGGAGAAGTGAAAGGGACAAAAACTCTGTCTTTGCACAACGAACATCATGTATATTTTACGGTGTAATTTTACAAGTGTGATCTGAAAAAAAAAAAAATATATATATATATGCGAATTTTATTTTTACGTAAGTAAATTATTGAGGTGGTTTAAAATAAGTAATTTTTTCAAAGTTTAAGAGGATTATTAATATTTTTTCTATATTTGTCTTTTTTTCAATGATATTTTCAATTACTTTGTATAATATTTAGAAGAATAATTTAAGAATGGTTTAAAAAGGTAATTATGAAAAGTATTATTTAATTTGTGTCTCTAAATATCTTTTTAAAGATATATGTCATCTCTCATTCACTTTATATGGATTAGAGAAAATAATATTTACTTCCTTCTCCATTTTAAAAAGAATGAAATAGCTTAATTTAATATGGAATCTAGGAAAATAAATACTCCTTTCATTTCTATTTATATGCCATTATTTTAAATTTCACGTCGCTTAAGAAATTAGGTAAATTTATTATTATACCTTTATTTAGTTTCTCTTAAAGTCAAATCGTCAATTGAACATGAATTAATTTATTTTAATTAATCAATTTGACTAGTGGATATGAAATATTTACTTAGTTGTTCTATATTGGTTGTTTATATATTTAGTTGTTCTATATTGGTTCTATATTGGTTGTTTATATATTGGTTGAAATATTTAATTGTGTGACCCTTAACTTACTACAAAAGGGTGAAATTAAAATATTATAAAAAAGAAAAGGATCATTTTTAAAAAACAAACTAAAACGGAAAGTTGGTCATTTTTTTTAATAATAATAATAAAATAATGTGAAATGAAAATTAATACACGTGTATATATATATATAAAAAAAATAAATGATGACGACAAAATAATGTAATAATTAAAATATAAAAACTAAAAATAAATAAAAATTTATGAGAATAATGTATGATAATTAAAAAGGACAAAAACTTTGTATTTTACATAAATAAATTAAAAAATGACGGGCCCTTTTATATCTAAGTGCAACAATGCTACGCGCTACGACAAAAACAGGATTTTCTCCGATGTTGACTTAAAATTTGACATTTTTTATATGTTTATTTAATTAATCGATATTTTCAGATTTTGGTCCACTAATATGAATTTGTGACAGGTAAAACTTGTTAAAGTAAAGTTTCCGATAAAATATTTCTAATTATGTTGTTTAAAGCAGTTTTATATGTATCTTGATTAATTTATCGAATTATTTATTATTGAATAATTTTGTAAGTTGATGCTTGGATAAAAGGAAAAGAATCGCCAAGAATATTTTTTTTTGTCTCCGTTGGTAGTTGAATTTGAAGTCTCGTGATCTTTTATTTGATTTATTGATCACTAGATTATTGAATTTGAGATCTCATGATTCTCAACTTACTTTACTCATTACTAGGCATGATTCTCGAATGCAAATGACTCTTTTTCCGCAGTTCAAGTCATGACTTGTCAAATTTGAATTCGTGATGTGTATGTGACGTCTATGATGGAGGACGAATAGAAAAGAAGGACTAACAGACTTTTAGATTAGCAATCATTCAAAAAGTGATGCATATTACACTTAAGATGAATCACGCATCGAAATATTAGAAAAAAAATGAAGAATTTTATAAAATATAGCATAAACTTAAATTATACACAAACTCGTTTAGCTCAATAATAATGCAATCCGGAAAACAAATATATGAAATAGCGAATAATACGTGACATGAAATGAGATATTGATGGTATAAAACTTGTGAAAAGTGCTTTCCATAAATAAAAAAAATTGCTTTCATTTTGATAACTCATTTCATTGGCAATTAACAATCTTTACTCCACTCAAATGGTGTATGAAATTATGCATTTAAAGCCGGCCCAATTCAAAGTTTACTATGTGGAATCTTTTTTGACTAATTTTGTGGAATTTCACTTTTGCCAACTTGGACAATTGTAAAGTCCATCAATTATTGACATTATCATCATATTTTGTAAGAAAAAAAAAGAGAGAAAATGTATTTCTCGATTTAGGTACGGAACTCAAGAAAATGAGATAGTTTAAATGTGTTTTTTTGCATTTCACTCTAAAAAATAAGTCAATCCAAATAGGCTCTCAATTTGTTTCTTTATTAAACTTCAAACAAGAGAAATTGAGGTATCAATCAACAGTAGCTCAGCTAGTTGGCTATATGATGTTGCCCCCTCTATTTTCATTACGAAGATGTATCACATCAGTATCCATCGCTAGCCCACCTGATTTTACTTTATGTAACGCGATGGACGTATACATAAAGATTATATCGAAATGTATCGATATTAGATATTTCAAAAAGATATCATCAAATCATGAATTTCAACCATTGATGATCTTGAAACTAATAAAAGAAGCTAATAACTATAAACAGAGCCATCATACTAGACATTCAATACATTTAACATCAACGTTGTTGCAAAGTATCCTGAATACAGGCTTCTTTACAGTTATCTCTCGTTGATCCAACTCCGAATCCGGGTGGATGAATTAACCACAGCTAACATTTTAAAACGACGACAAACTTACATAGGAGCTAAAGAAATTTGATGAACGGAAACATAACATGTAAACGATGTTGAGGTATACCGTCCTAGATTGAAGACTTTGGAAGCATTATTTGATGGTGATGTAGCGATTCGTCCCATGCTTTGCCCAGTTGTTCTTAAGATCAACTGGATTTGATAGATCATGGCCTTCAGCTGCCAGGCGACTAAGCAGCTTGGTGAACGCACTTCCACTCATTTTTCTACCACCAATTCGAGCATGTCGTTTGTTGGGAACAGCTGGTAGAGGATACATCGACAAATTGGTTGTGCAACATGAAGATTGCCAACCTCCATTTCCCCATTTGTAGCAAGGTCTTAAGACTCCGGTGCAGGAACAGACTGGGACTGGCATGGTTGTTTCATCGAAAGCAACTTGGTTGAGCCCGAGGTCCTGATCCTTCCAATCGGGTTTAGACACAGCTAACTGTCTGTTAAGGTCATCGCTTGCCCCGACCATCTCTTGTGCACCCTTCCACTCCGGAGACTTGCCAAATGTTGTTTGGTTAAGATCTTCAGCTTCCCTTTTTACTTTCTTTGATGCTTTTGGAGTCTTCTTGGAACCTGTCGCTGCCTTTGGCTCCTTAGCTCTTTTGTTTCGACGGGGCTTTGCTGGCTCTGGAGCAGGAGGGGAAACTGGTATGGCTTCAACCATGTGCATTTCTCTGGGGTTATATGTTGGTTCTCCCATATGTGGTTGGTGATGTACATGTTGTTGAGGATGGTGCATATGTTTCACTCCACGGACAATCTGACCACCACTCATAGCGTTTTCACGATACTGAAGTGTAGCAATGGCATTATCCCGCTCCATAATGGCATTATTTCGTTCTGCTATTGCCGAATCCCGCTGCAGGATAGCCATGTCACGCTCTGCCAAGGCAGCCTTTTTTTCAGAAAGGGCCAGATTCCTCTCTTGTATGGCAGCATCTCTTTCTGCCATGATGGCCATTATCTGCTTCATTGATGGCTGATGCTGCATCAACCACTGAAACATGGAAAATTTAGCATTTTTGACACGAAGCATAGACATATATATATGTGAAAACTCCCGAAAGATTCAATAAAATAGTACATTTTGACCCCGTAACGAACATAAAGGTTGAAACCATCAAGTTTAAATTGAGGATTCACCTCTGGTTACAACACATGGGAATCGTACTTAAGGTCCAAATTAAGAAACTAGACTTGAGCAATCAACTCAACTCCTGCTACATACCTGACCCTGAGGCGGTTTATGCCTTCCATTATCGCGATTCCCACTGTCATCCATACGATATATGCAGGTAGTTATTGTCAAAATAAGCGTCAGCCCTCAATCCAACAGAACTGACATATACTCATCAAGGAAAAACCAACACCTGTAGCCCAAAGTTAGATAATCAAATAGGTCACAGCTTCTTCATGGAATCCCTGAATACCCAACACAGAAATTAAAGTGCAGAAAGTAAATGACACAACTATCTTTAAGGGATCTTCACACGAATAGCCGGGCAGATTTACTGTTTAATTTATCTAGCCGATATACATTGATTATTCACGATCACACACATATTATACATGATTTATATTGTACACTATATTATACATCTGCGGCCTATTTTTAGTTTAGTCAGTTGGGTGAATGGCTATTTAGTTAATTCTTATATTTTATAGTAGTTGTGTCCTGGTGTTGTACCTACATCTAGTTTTCCTTGGGTTACAAGGGTTCCATTAGATCTTTCAGATTCAAGTTGATTACAACCACGACGGTTTTCTTGCGCTCACCACGAATGTTTACAACTTCGGGTTTTCTCGTTAACCAACAATGATGATCAACACAACCTCTCAATTTCTCCTTTTCTCTCTATCTTATCTAGGGCAGCCTGGTCAACAAAGCATCTCGCGTTCATGTACGGTTCAGAGAAGGGCCGCACCTTGGGGTGTGATGTAGACAGTCTAACCTAATAGAAATATTAGTAGTTGTTTCCACGGCTCGAACCTAAGACAACTACCATTGCTCATACAACATCATAGCCTATATAATCCCACAAGTGGGGTTTGGGGAGGGTAGAGCGTAAATAGGCGTAGCGTCCGTAGGCGTTACCCCTACCTTGACAGATAGAGAGGTTGTTTTCGATAGAACCTCGGCTCAAGGAAAAGCATATCAAAGCACATCGACCTCGCTCAAATAATTAAAGAACACATGAGCAGAGAGAATGAACAGACAAAGCCTTCACCTTTAAATGCTCTTAACAAAAGAAAATAAGGGAAATATAAGAGTTGCCAAAAAGGGAAAAAATCCAAAATAATTCATTACATTTTAGGAAGCATGCACATATATGAGCTTTGAGTGAATAAATAAATCAATATGACAAACTTACCAACTACCAACAGTTCAGATCTGCATTCTCGTAGTCAAGGCTGAATCATAAAGAACCTGAAAGATAAGCACTCATCATTAGCTCCGTCGACCCTAAAGAAACATAAGGAAGCAGAGATGAGAAAAGAACACAAGATTTGTAATGCTTTGGTCATGGTAGAAATACACATATGTAGTTCCATTAGACACCAGACATTAGAATAATCCCAGACTTCATATTAAAAAACACCATCCCAGAAGAGGAAAATAAAAGCGCATATTAGTTATGACTTATGAAAAGCTAAGGCAATCACAGGAGCAGATTTCAACCGATTGGCAAGACATAAAACGTGTAAAGTTAATTTCATAGGAGTTGCTGAAAGGTAGAACAAATATGAATAAGCTAATCCCGGATGAGAGTACTTTAGGCCTAAGTATGTTCAAAACTATTCCAGCAGTAGGTCCCGGATTTTACAATTTCCATAGAGATCTTTGGAATAGCTGTATGGTGTAAAGTGGAGGCCAGACAATTGCCAATAAACCCGTGATCTAAAAAGCCATTGGAAGATTTTGGCACATAAACCAGCATGATTAACTTGTCTATTGTGCTAAGAAGATATCACCCCAATTATGAACAAGTTCAAAACTATTGTTGATGCCAAGTTATCTAAGTTGCATGCAAAGAATATGTATTTAAAGAAAAAGGGAAGAAGCTTAGCTGTTTCATCTAGTCAGTTTCATCGGTAAGATGATGACCGATCTCAAGATAAAATTCAAGCTAAAATACAGATTGAATAAAGAGAATTTATGCAATATTCACTTCTGAAACAACATTGCACGATAACTCATAATTCTTGATTGATTGAGACAAAATGATTCCTTAAATACAGCTTAATTCCATATCAGACTATCAAGGGCCAGTACGAAAAAATGGAAGCTCCATGTTGCCCATTTGGTATGATAATCTTGCAGATGGCAAACTCTTAAAGAGTTGAGATAATCTTGCAAATGGCACTTTCTTAGATGAGCGTGGCCTCTTCATTGAAAACATGAATGATCAATTCGGACATATTACAGTTTCTAGAACATGTTCCTCCTGACTGGAACTAAGGAACAGGTCTATTTACAATAATAAGTATCTTCCTCATGCTAAAAACTTGCAATAAGATGGACAAAATCAGTGGTCATTAGTTATCTTCCACGACTACAGCTTACTGTGGACTTAGCCCACTCGGGACGGGAGGTTTTTCAACTGCTATTACAGCTCGTACAACCTTGAGGAATCGAGATTAGTCTAATAAGTTACTAGCCTAGTGCTACTCCTCCACAGAAGACTTACAAGAATAGCTACCGCCCTTTCTCTTGACTTTCCTTTGCCAAAAAAATCCCACTTATGAAGCTCTCGGATTACGTACGAGTCAATTATTTTCATCTAACAACAAAATAAACTGCTGTGATTTCAACTACTTATGGGAATGCTACCTCGAGAAATGCTGCTTCAGGAAAAACTTGAACAACAAAATACTTATACCAACGACAATCAGTCCCCTCAAAAGTTTCATTACAAGATGCAATTTAACCTAAAGAGTAGCTCATAAACACTCTCCACCCCCCTCCCCCGCAAACCCCCAACAGCCGAAAAATAAAAGAATAAAAACCAGAGCTTGATGATTATCTCCTAATAACATACACTCTACTAGCACTTTCTTCCAGCTATAAAGTGTTCACTGTATCGGCTCAACGACATACACTCTGTTGTTAAAAAAGGAAAGGTTTTAAGGCTAATGAGTGTTTCATTAAACAATGCTTTGACTTAATCTAAACTAGAGCATACAAAAAGAAAGTTCTAACAAAAAAACCAAGTCTTTCTACATAGAAAGAACCAATCTTTATAAAACAAAAAATAAGCAAATCCAGAAATGGGCACCTTAAAAATGAAATCTTGAAGATCAATCACACAAACAGGAAAATGAACTTCAGCAGCAATTAAACAATCAGCTAATCAAGATTCTGAGAAACCAATTAACCCCAAAACCAAAACAAGTTAAAAAAAAAAACAATTCATAACCAAAATTCAAGCTCAAACAACTCATAAACAAGCTCAAACACTCAATCAAAGCCTACAAGATACAGAATTTCATTCAACCACAACTGAATTAGGTATAAACAAACATCAACTTACCAACAAAATACATAAAAAGTAAAAAAAAAAAAAAAAAAAAACATAAAAAAAGAAGATACACCCATTAAAGAGTACACGTAAAGCTTACATAGCAGAGCTGATACATATCTGAGAAAAAAGAAAAATCAAGAGAGAAAAGAGGGTCAAAACTCAAAACTCAAAACCCTAACTTGAAAGAGATAAATATCAGTGAAGAAAGAGCAGTAGTTGAAAGAAAGAGCAACATTGACATCACCCATCAACTCTTTTTTCCTTTTTTTTTTGGGGTGTTTTTTTTTTTTTCATTAATTTTATATTTTACCTGTCAACACCAATACCAACACCCATACCAGCATCTTTTTGTTTTCTTCCTCTCTCTTTCTTGAGTTTCTTTATTACCCTTTGGAAAAATATTACAGTACTCAATCCACTTTGATATATCTATAGTGTCTTCTGAAAAATTAACTGCAAAGCCATGACTGTGAGTGGAAGCTTATATAGAAATTTGTACTAATTAAAAGTATAGAAGGCAAAAAGACTACCTTTTTATGTGTCTGCTTGCTACTGGTTGGAATACTTCTTCTTTTTTCTTGCTAAAATGAGAATTTTTCTTCACTAATATCACCTGAATATGACATAACAGCTCACTTTCTGTATATAAGAAAAGTGAATTAATTTTTTAAGGAAAAAATAAAATAGTAGTCAAAGAGAAATGGGAAAAGGGATTAAGGTGATCAAATTCTATGGACTAAACTTTCGAAATTTTTAATTTTTGTGAAAGTTTGATTGACTTGTGAGCGGTGTAATAAAAAAGAAAATGATAAAAATGAGGGATGGTCAATGAAAAAAGGGATTAAGGTAATTGAATTCGTGGATATTCATATAGTCACTTAATTAAACTTTAAAATCTTTAATTTTTTGTGAAGGTTTGATTGACCTGTGAGCCGTGTAATAAAAGAGAAAATGACAAAAAAAATGGGGGACGGTCAATGGGAAAAGGGATTAAGGTAATCTAATTCGTAGATATTCATATAGTCAATTAACTAAACTTTGAAATTTTTAATTTTTATGAAAGTTTAATTGACTTGTAAGCAGTGTAATGAAAGTTAAAATGACAAAAATGGGGGATGGTCAATGGAAAAGAGATTAAGGTAATCAAATTTGTGGATATTCATCTAGTCAATAAACTAAACTTTGAAATTTTTAATTTTTGTGAAAGTTTAATTGACCTATGAGTAGTGTTATAAAAATGAAACTAACAAAAATGGTCCTAAACAAAAGAGTAGGTTTAAAAATTTTCGTTAAATATATACTGTTGAATAGTTAAATTCTTTTAAATTTATTCAAAATGAACTCCTTTTGGTCTGTTAAATGAGCATTTAATAAATTTTGACTATTAGATTTATTAGTAAATTGTGAAAAGAAAAAGGAATTAACATGAATTCACATGTGAGATTTTACGGGTTTTACTGTATTTGTATTTGAACTTTTGATGTTCTATTTTTCGAAATTTAACGAGACTTCTCTTATATTCAACTTAAATCTTTTTGTTTTATAGATTCCATACAATCTAGTAATACCCCTATGAATAAAAATGTTCGTTTAACTTAGTTTCAACTGATATTTATGTCTTTTAATTTTGAGTGTGAGCAAGTAGACATTTAACTTTGTGCGGAATTGAACAAATACACATATACTGCATGGTAATTCACTTAAAATACACTCGAATTGATTTATATAATGTCATATAGAATATGTGTACTTGTTCAACTTTACACAAAGTTAAGTGTCTATTTACACGCATTCAAAATTAGAAGGCACTAATATCCGTTAAAGGCCAAATTAAATGACGACGAAACCTAAAAATGCTCACTTTGAAAGAAAAAAATAATCCGTAAGGACCAAATTGTCCAAGAGTATATTTAAAGAACCAATTTTAAACCAGTCCTCAAATAGAATATGTTAAGCTTATTAAATTCCAGAAACAATGTACAATATAAGCCATGGTAAATTACTTAAATTAAAATATTACGGGATATACAAGGTGAACAATAAAAGACATAATATGCTCATGACGTATTATTAAGACTAACAATAACATATTTAATATAATTTCACTAGTGACATCTGAAGAAAGTACGTACGTAGAGTCGTAGACTTTAGTCGTACCTCCATGAGAGGTAGAGAGTTTGTCCCAATATTGCAATATTACAAGAGCAACAATTATATCAACATAGCCACAATACTGCAAAATAAGCTGAGTTTCGAGACATAAATTTCACAGTAGTTTATGTTAAGGCCATCAAATTCTACATCTGATATTTGGCTCACACCTTCAAATCTAAACAGTCAGTACATTGATTTGCAGAAATGGAAGTTAAATCCAGAAAGGCTCTATCTAACTTGTATGAGTTTTCTTCTCTATGCTTGACTTGCTCAAAACGATAACCCCAAGCACGATAAGGGAAGCACCTGCAAACCACTGCAAAAGCAATACCAATTAATAGATCAATGGCATAATTTTCATCGTATAGGACAGGTTGATCTAACATCAACACTAACGGGGATAAGGGATGTATCTACCTTTTAGTTGTTGTAAAAGCATATATGCTTGAACATTGTTTATTATCATGTATGGCAACTAATAGCCATATCAACCATATAGGAACACATTTCTGATTTAATTATAACTCCAGGCTAATCTTAACTAGCTACAAGTTCTCTATCATTCGTTTTGAGAAACTCTACTGGTACTTATTATTAAAAATATGCAGGAACACGTTCTAGAAAAACAAACGATGTTGACAAAATATTTAGAAAATTCGTGTTCATTACTTTATTCCCTTTTAATACCTGCTTTGAAATGTTTTACTTGTAGCCTAGGGTATATACAAACAACCTCTCTACTTTCACAAGTTAGGGGTAAGGTCTGAGTACACACTACCCTCTCTAGACCCCACTTGTGGGAGTATACTAGGTATGTTGTTGTTGTTGCGGAAACTGATTAATTTTTAGTGTAAACAGTTGCGTATTGTAAAAAAGTTGAAACACATCTAACGTATTGTATGGTCATTACCACCACAGTCAAAGGTCCAAGATCCCTACCCCTTTTATCATATTTTTGATGTATAACTCTTAAGATAGCTGAATGGGGGGACAGCCCAGTGTCTCATGTTCCTCCAAAGAGAAGAAATCTCTCTTTCGAGTGTCTACAAACCATGGAAATATTACCTTTTATGTAGAGAAGAGCATTAATTTCAATTGGCCTTATTGATTGTATCAGTTGATGAAATCTATGACAAAAGAACTCGTAGAAAATTTCATCCAGCAATAGTAATAGGTTCTAAGAAAAATTTGATTCAGCTATGTCTGGGAAAAATCCCAGCTATGGTGATAGGTGCAAAGATGTAACAGCACAACAACACCAGGATTTCCATAAAATAGTAAGAGAGGACTGAACAAAAAGCGGGATCGGAGGATCATACTATAGTCCATAAACAGAGTAGCACAAATTTCACAAATTACCTGGATTGGTAGTGGCTCCCGAAAAAGCAAAAATCCAGCCAATCCAGATGATAAAAAGTTGGTTGCAAAGTTAGTCACGGTAGCTTGTAGAGATGATAGAGCTTTAAGGCTATTGACATAGCATCCCCACATTGTGACATTGAATAATATGACACAACCATATTTGATGAGCTGTGAATTTGAAAAAGATCACATTATAGTGAAGCAGAAACAAAGAATGAGTACTAATGACATGATTTGAGCAAATTTACATAGATAAAAGACATTAGACATTCAATGTGGCAAAGATTTATGCTGAAAATTTACCACGAAAACAATCTAGGATCTTTATTGACAGGGAACTGAAGCTACACAAGTAGAATACTTGGAATCAATTCAAAATATGACGTGATCAATCCAGGGACATGACTCCAGTGGAAGCATCAATATAGTCCCACTCTTCCATTTCAAAAACCTCACTCACTCCTCCCCCAACTAAGAATGTAAAATATTGAAGAAGATAAGGCATCCCTCTGATGATTGATAATCCTTCAAATGCTCAGCTCATTGCAAATACTACTAATTTTTCAAGATCTATGTGTCGAAGACTCATATGACCAGCTATCTATATTGATTATTGTGGAACATGAGAAGTGTTGCAGAAATCAAATAGAGACTTTTGAAGACACCACAACACATAAAAGGGAAGTCCGGTGCATAAAGCATACTGCATTCACGCAGAGTTTGGAGAAGGGCCACACCCCAACAGGGTGTAATGTGGATAGCCTACCCTGACGTAAACATCAGTGATTATTTCGTCTGGGCATGATTAATCACCTTTTGCTATCTAAAGTGCTACTTTTGTCTGTCTCATACTGCATTCACGCAGGGTCCGGAGAAGGGCCACACCCCAAGAGGGTGTAATGTGGATAGCCTACCTTGACGCAAACATCAGTGATTATGACAACATTTGGGTCCAAAACAAGAGACAGACAAAAGTAGCACTTTAGATACCAAAGGGTGATTAGTCATGTCCAGACCAACTAATCTTTCACAAAAATAATCCATCTTTTCCAGTCTATTAGACTATTCAAGGGCGGAGCTAGTATGGGCCCGAACCCCCTTCGCTGGAAAATTACACTGTTTATACACGGTAAGAACTATTTTTTTTAATGACAATCATGGCTCCGCTCAATTCATCCCATTTGAGACTCAATTAGGGCATTTCGTCATCTTACAAATGGACCCAATTCAGAATTTCAGATCCTACAGCTACAACATACACCTCAATCCCAAATCCACCAAGGTCAGATATAAAGGTCTAACTATGGATTCACGTGAACTCACTAGCTTTTTTTTGTTCACACCTATTAATATTTGACAATGAACCTAGTTATTACTGTAATATTAACTTGAGCTTGTTACACGAACTCATAAACTTCAAATCCTAGATCCATCTATTAAAGACACATGAATTGTCTACGTTAATTCGGCTCTATTTAGACCAATTTCATTCCAACACTCACAGCTAATCAATGAAAGTATTTGACCTGGGAGGTGAAGAATTTGGCAGAGATGGCTGCAAGAGCAGCGTTGAGTCCAGCAGCGATTGCCCACACATAGCCCTCCATTGATGAATTGAACTGTAGATCTCACTTGAACTCTTGGCAAATCATCAGATAGTTCAAAACTATTTCTGAATTTTTAAGGAAGAAGAAATAGTAATTCACTAATTATGCAGAAATCAGAATTTGGGAAATTATTTATCGAATGATTAAAAAAAACTACTATCCATCTATTGATTTGTCATGCTTATTTGATTTTTAAATATTTTTATTCTATATTATATTTTGTAAAACATAAAATATATTATTGAATAAGTTATGTAATATTTATATTTGGGAAATTTTCGCAAATAGTCACTATAATAAACTTAATTATGATCTATAGATATAGTTTGGATATTTGCAGTTTGTAGTTACAGTTTAATCTGTTTCGTTTGTATAATT
Organism: Solanum etuberosum; assembly: GCA_029582245.1. Taxonomy (NCBI): domain Eukaryota; kingdom Viridiplantae; phylum Streptophyta; class Magnoliopsida; order Solanales; family Solanaceae; genus Solanum; species Solanum etuberosum. The sequence continues at coordinate 41,812 of JAJONR010004808.1, read as the reverse complement.
TGCGGGTACATTTGTATAACTGAGTTATTTTTGTATAAACTCGAAATAATGAATTTATTCAAACACAAACATATGACCAACCTTTAAACAGTTATACAAATTATATTATACAAAATTACATCATACAAAATTATACAAATTCCGAATTAAACAAACGTGCAAATTTTACAAACTCAAAACTATAGCCTACGTAATTATCACTGAATGTTGGTCGCAAGTAGTAATTAACTAAAACTATAACTATGATGATTAATTAATTAGTATATGTTTGTTTAACCATGTAATTTTTTTTTCCTTTATAGGATGTTTCTTATATTACTCAAAATATTATGTTAAGGTTATATTTCTTTGTACCTCGAAAATTACACTTAAACCGAAAGTCTTTTGAAAACAACTCTCTACCTCCACAAAATGATATGGGCTGATGTACACAAAATTGACTATTGGGTCCATTAAGACAGACCTTTTCAAATCCGGCCCAATTAAAATCCGATCCCTAATATATATAATCCCTTATTTCTCTTTCTTAATACCTCAGCTTTTATTCACTTTCAACTTTCAACTTTCAAATTTCAAATTTCAAATTTTCTCAGGTAATGATTCTCTTCTCCGGCGATCTTCGTTCCTTTTTCTGGTTATTGATTCCGGTGACGACGTATTTTCCTTATTTTTATAGTAATTTGTCATATATTTTCCGCTTGCTTAATCGTTTTCTTTTTTTACAGATTGTGAAGAAATGGCTCGTACTAAGCAGACAGCTCGTAAATCTACCGGTGGAAAGGCTCCAAGGAAGCAACTTGCTACAAAGGTTGGTTCTTTTTTTCTTTCATTGCAAAGTTATCGTCTTTTTTTTCTGTAATTTATGATTGGGTTTTTAAATATTTCCTTTCATAAGGTTGGAATGTATCTTACTGTCTCGTGTTTGATCCGGTATGAAGTAGCCTTTGTTAATACTCTGTTTGGATGGTTGTTGCATATTGTTTCATAATGTATTGTATAATATTGTATTGTGTTGTATTTCGTACTGTATTGTTGTGATGAATACAATGTAGGTAAGGTAAAAGGATAAAATGAAATCATTAGATAATAAGTAATGATGAAATGAGAAACATAAATAAGATAGCGACGCGATCACACCAAATCGGTCATTACACAAAATGACACTTTCCGTTGTTATGTAACAATGGATTTAATGATACGGTATAATAAATTTTAGGTAACAATTAAAACAAACATTGTATTTAGACTTATAACACAATATTATACATTAGGAAAAAAATATCCAAACAAGTTGTTAGATAGTACTTTACTCCTTCGAGCCCCCATGGAAACCGGGTGGAAACCAAATATTGATTTTTAAACTCTTTAACTAACTGATTTAGGTTTATGTGGAACTCTTTAACTAACTGATTTAGGTTTATGTGGGTATGTATTAGATTTTGCAAATTTAGGAGGAATTTTTTGTTATAGTTATGCTGATTAGGATTCTTTTTTCTAATTTGGTAGGCTGCGAGGAAGTCAGCCCCTACCACAGGAGGAGTGAAGAAGCCTCATCGTTACCGACCTGGAACTGTTGCCCTCCGGTACTTTTTCAATCTCTCTTGTTTTGACATTGTTCTTTAACAATCATGTTTTGTCTTAATCTGATTCAGCGATTTATTACTATGTATGTATGTTTAATTGTTTATAGTGAAATCCGAAAATATCAAAAGAGCACTGAGCTTCTCATCCGGAAGTTACCATTCCAAAGGCTTGTCCGTGAAATTGCTCAGGATTTTAAGGTAATATAAAACTTTGTGATCCTTAGAATATCAGTCAGTTGCTCCCTCAACACCAACTTATATGACATTGTCTATTTTGGGATGTTTCTGAATATTTTGACATCATTTTACTCATAAATTGCTCAGGACTTTGTGGTAAATGTAGGACCTGTGATAATTAGAGTATCAGTTCGTTACTTCCTCTATTCTGATTTATATGTCATTGTTTCTATTTGGGATGTTTCGAACTGTCTGACACTATTCTACTCATTAAAAAATCGTTGGAAACCATTAGTTGTCTATACAACTTTCAAGTATATAAATTCGCTAGAGTATTCACACTTTTAACTTTTATATGATGTTAACTCTCTTTTCGCGCTGCTTTATTATTCTATTTTGTTATAGATTAATCGGTGCCAAGTGAAACACCCTCACAGAAGATGAAACGAAGGATGTATCTTTTTGTGTGCTTGAAAAAATAGTTGGTTTGGATGATAGTAACACTTCTTTCTATCTTTGTTTATAACACAGACAGATCTGAGGTTTCAAAGTCATGCTGTGCTTGCACTCCAAGAAGCTGCTGAAGCATATTTAGTTGGTCTCTTTGAGGACACCAACTTGTGTGCCATCCATGCTAAGAGAGTCACCATAATGCCCAAGGATATTCAACTTGCAAGGCGGATTCGTGGAGAACGGGCTTAAGCTGATCACAATGCTGATTAATGATCAATCTCTTTTTGGTTGCCCGTGTATGGTTTTAGCCTTTATGTACCGAACTAGTATCTTTTGTTTGTACCTGGATGTAGATCAGTGGATGCTTATCTCAAGGACCTTATTGTGTTCTGTAAATGCTAGCACAGGGACACAATACATTGATTAATATGAACAGCTGATTCTGATTATGTTATCGTTATGGTTCTTTTGATATAATCTGATTTAATCCATTGTGCTGATATGGTGGTTTCCTTGAGTTCCATTACCATATTTGGCTACTTGTTGTGAGCCTTTTGTGATTGCTTCGCTAGTGTAATCTTTGTGCTATGCTCCATTTTTCGTTGTTGTTTTATGTTCCATATCTTTGTGCCCTTGAACTGTGTTGATGTAATATACTCAACAAATGCTGGTAGAGCGGAAGTTCATATGTGAACATTTCCCATTCATTTATGCAATTTGCTATTGGAATGAGGAGAATATAGGTAATCACCATAGGGTAATTCTGATTTGTGACGCTAGTAATATGTGGAGTAACTCTCGATATAACAGCTAAACCAAGACATCTGAGAGAGACTACCTAAAAAGCACTTGATCGTATCATGATCTCATAAGCCTTTTCTCATTTGAACCTCGCCCATCACTTTACTTATACTTCGAAGCAAATAAAATATTGAACTAGCTGTTTTTCCCCAGAAATCTTCAACTTTTACAACAAATGAATACATGAATAAATTAATAAACAGGAACAACGTTGAGTTATAGAATGCAAAGTTTTGATTAATATAATGCTATAAAATGAGACCTTGGAAAATAATTGAAGTTTCCTCCTAGAGAGAAAAAATCGTTTTTGAATCGTTCTTTGTTCAATATTCATTTTTATGACGCAACGCGCATGAAGGCATTGCTTAATTGTTCAATTTGAGTTTACTAATTTATTTTCGATAGAATTATTGACGCATATTTTGTCAAAAATATATAATAATTAGTTTTTAATATGACAGATGTCACCCTCTTTGGAAAATCCATAATATGATCTAATCAAGGTCAAATTTGATTTAGGTAAATAGAAAGAATTAGTCAAAACCAAAAAAAAAATTGATTTTACGTGCATCCATCAATTTTAGAGGGTTGAAGAAGATATATATTCAATGGAGAGCACCACTTTTCTTTTTTAATTACATGCCACCATATAGATTGTGACAAACATAATATAATCCTTATTAATTAATTAGTCAGAGTTTTAGCATATTTGAAAAGAAAAAAAGATAATTATATATGTATAATTAAAATAAGTTAATAGGTAATACAAATTAATGAGGGGATCAACACAAGCCTTTCGTTATTATTGCAATATTTATTCCAGTGGTCAATACAAAAATTTGAATTTATTATCATGCTTACAACAACGTAACCTTCAAAAAAAGAATTGTAGCCATCACACCTAATAATAATAGTATTTCTTTTTATCATATTACTAATTAACTCGTGCTATTTGCGGTATCAAGGGAAGACTCGAACATAAAAATTATTTCGATAGCTTGAATCGTGACTTCTTACTCACATGATAACGAATAACAACGACTATTGTCGCGACTCACGCCAACCGTGATCCAACCTTGTTACTAAATCCTGATCCAAATTCCTTCACTTGGTATATCTTGATGAACCACAAATAACATATAGTAACCAGGAGGTGCTAATTTACTCGAATTTGGAAAAATCGAAATAATTTTATAAGTTGATATTCCAACTTGTGTTACGTTTCCACTTGAAAGCACAAGCATTCTTTGATTCATAGTAAATGAATGTGTGTTAAATCCTGGTGCAACCATTGTCACCTTGACCAAATTCCTATTTATCGGATTAGGTACGATAAATCGAATATTTACCTGTCCACCATACTTGACTTTTCGTCTCGAAGCGGGTGAAACAATCCGTGGCCGCAAATTTACAGATTCTGAATCCAAATACGATGGTGAAAATGCCTCTAAACTTAACTCTGTCGGGTAAAGAACTCCTGTGAAGTTGTAAAGTCCATGTGGATTACTACCACCAACTAGAACTCTACCATCTCGAAGTAAAATTGTTGTTGAATGGTACATTCTTGGTATAGTACTCGAATTTTGTACCTCGAATCTCGAATTAATCGGATTATCAGGACGATAAATCACCGGACTCAAAACGGGGCTCCTACCAAGTTCCCATCCAGCCGTACCCGCCGCGGCTCCGTTAATAATCAAGACATTTCCGTTGGGTAAAATTACCATATCACCCATTATTCGAGCTAGTGGCATTGTCTCCATGATCCATTGTGGATTCGGATCGGTAATTGTAATCCGCCCGCAAGTATTTAACACACCCAAAAAATTACCTCTTTGTGCCCTAAGGAATGAACCATTTTTCGTTCCACCACATACCAAAACCTCAGCTTGAATTATTTGTGCCTCCAAATTATTTAAAGGAAGAAGAACCGCAGACCCTGTACTTGGATAATTTCTCGGGTCACCATCAGGTATTTGCGGATACGTTTTCACTATCGTATCCCTCGTGTAATCAAATAATATAGCTCGATTATTCGCGAAAATGAATAAATTTCCATCGACATTTAGAAAAACAAACGGATAAAGATTGTTTTCCTCTCTAGGATCATTAGTCTGTTGAAGAAATGTAAGATTGAATATATTTTTTGTCGAAGGAGTTTTAGGATAAAACTCGTAGTTAAAAGCCTCACGACCTCCTATTATAATTTGTCTGCCATCTGGCAACACATGATTGGTTGCGTACCATCGGCTTTGTATTAAAGCATCTCCTATTTCTTTCCAATCACACGTACTTCTATTTCCATTACACGGTTTTAAAACTCTTACAACATTTTCACCGTCGTTGAATCCACCAGTCTGAACCAAAGTACCGTCTGAGGTGGCGGAGCCGGAGGAGCACCACACGTCGGTCTGGACCATGAGGGGACGTATCGAGTTGGTGGACACATCGTACTCAACAGAATGAGCAGTGCAATCGACTTTCAACATGAGGTCATTAGTGTTGTTACGACATTTGCCATTAGGCAAGGAGATGTTGGATGCGCCAAAGTCAGTACGATCGTACATGACGACTCTATCGTTGTTGAGGAGTTGCATGTGCATGGAGGAAATGCCGATGTTGGACATTAGTAGGTCCCACCTGCCACCGGCGGCGTAAGCCGAGTTCCGGTGACGTGGCAGTAGCAGAAGTAGCTGACCAATTAGAATCAAGATAGGAATTTTTTTTATTCTAGTCGTCATTGGCTCTATGTAAGATATAAATTTAGGTTTAGATGTCCTTTATATACTATCAATAGTTGAACAAAATGCAATAATTAAATACAGTATTATTGTTTGTTAGCTAGGGAGAGAGAGAATATTAATTAGTTAGAGATATTGTAATATTTGTAATAATATATATATTATGTGAAACAAATCTCTGGTATCAAGTAATGTGGAGCACGCATTGTCCTTGCATTAATCTTACTGGACAGGTGGCATTTGTGTTGAGAAGGGAAAGAGAGTTAAATTGACCAGATGAATAATTTTAAGGGGAAATTATATCGCGTAAATAAGGTGATTAAAACTTAGTTAGAATTGAATGAATTGAGCTTTGACCTGTTGTTTAACTCATTTCAGGTCAAGTAACTTGTGATTGAGTCAATCACCAACCTAATTTATTAACTCGATTCATTTTAACCTGCTCAAATTCAATTTAGTCGGTCGGTTCGACACCCCTAATTATGACATATAACGACTCTTTTTTAGATACATGTTTCCCAATTTAGTTACACCTAACTTCTTGTCAATTAGCTGGATGGGTTAGCCAGTCCAGCCCAATTCTAGCGATGAAATTCAATAGCCCAGTCCATTCCTTAGGTGTGCAAAATGTTGGCCCAATCCAAACTTATCCATTCCTTAATTTCTGGATCATAGGTGTTGATTTTCGGAAAAATAACTAAATACACAACTTATTTTACAATATTCTCCAAAATTTCCTCCCATTTAAAAAAATTACAAAAATCCATACTCTCTCCTATTCTCGGATACATCACTTTACGCAATGTATCGATCGGATACATCATTTTATGTGATGTATCGATCAGATACATTACTTTACGCGATGTATATGAACGTTGAGTGATATTTCCAAAATCGAAACGCGATCAATCGGGACGTCGAGGGATGTATCATAAACCGGAACGTGATGTATCGAGACGTTTTCGGATGTATCCGGATTTCACCAAATTTAAGGGATTTTTGTAAATTGGAAAAGAGTAGGAATAAGATGTAATTAGCTCTTAACACTATGAGATTTGTGTAAAATTCTCTTAATTTTCAGCAGGATAATTCAATTAATTAGCCTGCAAGAAAATAGTATTCCCTCTGTTTTAATTTGTTTATCATGTTTTGACTAGCACAAAGTTTAAAAAAGTAAAAAGAATCATATGATCTTAAAGTAAAGATGGGTAAATGTACTAAAAAGTATTTCAATCTCGTGGTCTTAAATATGTCATGTGAAAAAATAAAACTAAAGAGTGGCCAAAAAAAAAGAAAAAAAAGACATTATCTTTGAAACGGACTAAAAAGAAAAGTATGATAAACAAATTCAAAGGAAGTGAGTATATATACTGTGGATATTTATATTTCAAATGTCCCTTAATGGGATTATTTTTAAGAAAAAAATAGTTACTAGAGAAGACGTTAATAGGATTATTAAGTATTCAATTGTCAAAGATCTCTTTTAATTTACTCATAATTGTAGCTTGTGATAATTAATCATTAGATTTAATTCGTTGTTTAGCTATAGACATCTTCTAATCATTTGTTTAGTTTCTTAACACACTCGGAATAGGATGACTAATACGGTTGATTAAGAGACATTGTATTAGTATAAAAAAAGTTATTAGTTGGACCATAATTAAGTTGAAAGCAAACTAACTAATGTTTAGCGGAAACAAAGGTTAAATTGATGAATTGCATATGTTTGCAATCATTAGACAAATCGAATTATGTAGCTAATGTTATTAGGGATTTTTTTTCTTGTTCTTTTCATTCTCTTCAACATAAAAATTAATACATTTTTAATTAAATCTTTTGTTATTATAATACATTTAAATATCTTCAATATTTATTATAAATTACAAAAGTAGCCGGTAATTGTCTATTTACAAATTTTCCAAAAATAAGAAAATAATGTTCATTTTAACTTTATTATATTAAAATTTCCAAACTTGAAAATAACAAAACATGTTTTCATATATACACAACGGAGGATTTCTACCCGCGGATGACTGAACTGTCTTTTCGGAAGTGTCTTTCCTTCCGAGTGATTCAAACATTGTGCACGAATGAACTTCTCACCTATTCTTGTGCTTGAACTTCTCACTTATTTATGTGTAAATATTATAGTATTTTGTATTTATCTTAGGACAGTTATATTGTTTAAATATAGATATTGAGCATATATATATATATATTAAGATAACAATCAAAATGAATCATTATCACATTTATTAAGATAAAAAATGTGTCATACCAAAATAATCTCCAAAAAACTTTATTCAGTCCATGTAGTGGTTTAAAATTTGAAGGTCTGAAAATTATTTAATAATTTTTTATATTTTTTATTTGATTTATACTCGCATAGTTTTTTAAAATATATTGTTATAAATTATATTTGATAATCAATTTTTTTTCTTTAGTTAATAGTATAACTAATCCGTGTAGTCTTTCATAAGATATTAATAGGTATATATAAATTATTGTATGTCAATATAACATCAAAAGTGTTTAAATCTTAGATAAGTTCTTTTTAATTTTAGTTTTGATTTTTTTCTTAATTGAGTAAATTGTTACATAAATTATTAAATTATTCTATATCTAGTAGAAATATTTTTTAAATAGAAATAAGATTTCACTAAATTGAGCAAGTTAATTAGAGTATCTATCCTTACTTGTACAATAAAATCTCTCTAAATTAATTTAGGCGGGATCATGAAATATTATTATTTTATAGAGGTATTATTTAATCGATAAATTAATATTTATTTCATTTATAGAGTGTTTCGACACCGAAAAATTGTTCAGGGATGAAATCTCAAAGAATTTGAAAGAACCCACTTGTGAAAACGTCATTTATGAACTTGAAGTCATGATTAATGATCTCGGTTACCGAAATAAAATTGACGCTAATAACCTATTGGATGGGTGAAAATGATACATGTTCAGAGGTTCAGAGCTTAGAACAAATTGTGGATATCATTGAAAAAACAATGTTGATGATAAAGTTGAAAATGATACAATATCTTTGGGACCAGTTACGCGTAAGAAAACACTTGCATCTAGAACTCTTCACAATTTTATGGTGCAATTAGAAAAGACAACACCGAAATTTTTGGATGCAATAAGAAAAGTTAGAGATGAGCTTCAACTAGATTTAAATTTTAACAAAAAACAGAACATAATAGAGTCATTATTAACTAAATTTTCTTAGATATATTTGTACTTTTAAGGAATTATTAATTTATAATATTAATGGGACTATATATTGAAATTATTATCTTAGAGAGATTATTAATTAACCGAATATTAATTTAGTGAGGTTTTAGTGTATAACATCTCCTTTTGCTTCAATTCCAAAAATAGATTTAAATCATTAATACCATAATTGTTATGTTTTAGAATATATTCAAAGTTAGTATAATGACTTTTCAAACCTAACCATTTAATGATCTAATTAGTTTGAACTTAAAATATCTATAAAGACACTTAAAAAATTGAAGCAAACCTTATAATAAAACCAAAGTTAGAAACATGATGAATTATTCAAGTTTTATGCATTGATCATATAAGTAGCATCCATTAATTGCCTAAAAATATAGTAAATAGCCAAATATATTGGTTAAATTATATTTTGATAGTATGACTTAGTTTTATATCTCATTAGAGAAAATATTATATTTCATAGAGATCTTTTTCCAATAATTAAATTTTCTTCCTTTTTAACCTGACAAAAGTTTAACTAATGCATAAATTTATATGGAATAGCTTGTTTGACTTCTAATTTACTTTTAATAAAATAAATACTTGAAGTACCTAATAAAAGGACTTCTCCATATCAACATACATTTCAGGCTAAGCCAATTATAAGCTTTAACTATTGTAGGCCCGTATTCCCCGACAAAAAATTACATGGTATATAGAGGATAAATTTTTCTATATTTCTGTATATATATAAATTTTGAACCACCTAAATATAAAAAAGAGATAGCCTAGTGGTAATGGATTGCGTAACTTGGGCCACGAATACTATCCCTAGATTGTGGGTTCAACATTTATATTCTTATTTTTTGAATTCCTTAGTAAAAATCCTGAATCCGCCACTGATTATATAGTTCCATATTGTCAGAACATGCATTAGTTAGGATTTGGCTCTTCTCCATTTCCATTCTATTCATTTTCTCCAAGTTTTAATTTATACGGCAAACATATGTCATCATCAGAGACCGAACCAAGATTTAAAGCTTATGCGTTCAAGATTCTATCTTTTATTGTTCTTTTAATTAACACAAAATTAGTCAATTTGTAAAATAAAAACACAATCCAATTGTCTTGCTAATTAAATCACAACAACTTCTCCAAAACCAAAAACAATTTCTTCCTTCTCATAACATTATTACTATATAATTAAAAAAAACACCAAAACAAGTCTTCCCATACACTTTAGTTGGAAGTAAAAGAAAATAATAATTTGTAGATCAAATCAAATGCATATGGTTAATTGACCCTGACCCAAATTGCCTCACTTGGGATGTCCTGATGAACCACAAATAGAAGATAGTAACCAGGTGGTGCTAATTTACCCGAATTCGGAAATACACAACTCACTTCATACACAAATCGTCCGACTTGTCGTACAATTCCTCTTGGAAGTACCAGCATTCTTTGATTCATCGTATTCGAATGTGTATTAAAACCCGGTGCAACGATAGTCACTTTGATCAAATCTCGATTTAGTAATCCTGAAGCAGTAAATTGAATGTCAACACGTTGTCCATACGTGAATTTAAGATGTGAAGCAGGAGAAATGATTTGTGGTCGCAGATTAGCAAATTCCACATCCAGATAGGATGGTGAAAATGCCTCTAAACTTAACTCCGTTGGAAAAACTACTCCGGTGAAATTGTAAAGCTCATTTGGATTGCTACCTCCAACAAGAACTCTACCATCTCGAAGTAGAACCGCTGTTGAGTGGTACATTCTAGGTGTGGCATTCGGAGTTTGTACCTCGAATCTAGAATCAGATGGGTTATCGGGTCGGTAAATCACCGGACTCAAAACCGGGTTCCTTGCAATTTGCCATCCAGCTGTACCCGTCGCGGCTCCATTAACAATCAAAACGTTACCGTTTGGTAGAATTACCATGTCACCCATTGTCCGAGCTAGTGGCATAGTCTCCATGGTCCATTGTGGATTCGGGTCGGTAATTGTAATCCGCCCGCAAGTATTTAATGCACCCACATAGTCACCTTTTGTTGCTCTGAGGTATGAGCCTTTTGGTGCTCCACCACACACCAAAACCTCAGCTTGAACCGTTTGTGAACGCAAGTTCTTCAAAGGAAGAAGAACCGCAGAACCCGTACTTGGATAATTTCTCGGGTCACCACCGGGTATTTGTGGATACGTTTTCACTATAGTATTTGCTGTGTAATCGAGCAATATAGCTCGATCGTTGGTGAAAATGAATAAATTCCCATCGACGTTAAGAAAAACAAATGGGTATAAATTGTTTTCCTCTCTAGGAACATTAGTTTGTTGAAGGAAAGGTAGACTAAATACGTTGCTGGTTGAAGCAGTTTTGGGAAAAAACTCGTAGTTAAAAGCATCACGGCCTCCTATTATAATTTGTCTTCCGTCGGGAAGAATATGATTGGTGGAATACCATCGACTTTGAACTAGTCCATCTCCCATTTCCTGCCAATCACAAGTGTTGCATGGGTTGAAAGTTCTCACCATAAGTTTACCGTCATTGAATCCACCAGTTTGGACCAACGAACCATCCGAGGTGGCAGAGCCCGAGGAGCACCACACGTCGGTCTGGACCATGAGAGGTCGTATTGAATTAGTGGACACGTCGTATTCAACAGAGTGGGCAGTGCAATCGATTTTCAAGGCGAGCTCCTTAGGATTGTTACGACATTTGCCATCAGGTATGGAGATGTTGGATGCACCAAAGTCAGTACGATCGTACATGACTACTCTATCGTTGTTGAGGAGTTGCATGTGCATGGCGGAAATGCCAATGTTGGACATAAGTAAATCCCATTTGCCACCTGCAGCATTAGCCAAGTTCAAGTCATGACATGATAGTAATAGAAGCAAAGGCAGCTGCCAAAGAATAATGTTGTAAACAAGACTTGTTTTAGTCATGTCCATTAGAAGAGAGCTTTGAAGAGTACTATGATGTGTGGTGTTTGTGTTGCTGTGAGAAGAGGCTATGGGTAATGTCCTTTATATACTATTAAAATGTGTGTATTATTTCTACACCATATATAATTAAGCAATTAATGGTTTGCATTATAAATAATTGCCACAACTGGTAGTTTGGGGTGGGGGTGGGGATAGAAGTAATTAAGACACTTCTTAATGCAAAATTGACTTTTGGAAGAATATTTAAGATTTCATTAGTCAACACAATATGTTGTAATTGTTCTAAACATCACTATGAAAGATGAGTGCTCTGTTCCGTGTGTTTAATTAGGATATATTAGATTTATATGTAATATTATACCCTCGAATTATCGCAAAATAGTATGCAAATATCCTCCGTCATATTTTTGGGACATTGGTGCTCCTGCCGTCCAAAAACTAGAGCATAATGAAAGACTAAACAGGGACACGTGGCGCAATCTTATCCGTCGATCTGGTATTTAATAAATGTCGGATCGGTGGATAAGATTATGACATGTGTACGTATGTTAGTATAAAGGGTATATATGCTCTAGTTTTTGGACGGCAGGGGCAGCAATGTCCAAAAGTATGACAGAGGATATCTGCATACCATTTACGATAGTTCGGGGTATATTTGTCATTTTTCCCTATTATCAATCGCTGCGAAGTGTAGTATTGTATTTTGATTAATTGGATCATTTTTTTCACGATTCATATCTTAATAAACTCTTCGAGACGTGTCTTTGTGTATTTTTGACCGTTTTATTCAAAAAGATATCTAATTAAGAAAATGCTAATCTATTTCTAAAGATATACTCCGATTACATTGTGAATTAATCATGCCCATATTTTTGCTCGTTGTTTCAATATCGATTAAGCACTTATTTAATTTTATTCTTAATATGAATTTGATTCTCATGGAATTTATAAATATCATTAAACCGACAAGAAAATATGCTTTTTGTTGTAAAAAGAAATGCTGCATGTATAAAGAATATTTTTTCCATTATTTTTTTAAAAAAAACATTGTATTCCCTATAGCTTTTCAATTTATTGCCAAATTCATGCAATTAATTTTACCTTTGTTTTCGCTAATTGTTTTCAGTTTGCTCCCATCTTATGATACATACATTATAGTATTTTCGATCATTAATTTGACAACTAGATTAGGAATAATTTGAGTTAATTAAGGAACCATCTTGGAAGATTAATTAATTAGCCCCCAATCATTATTTAAGGATGGAACAAACATTTCCAATTAATCTTTTGTTTTAAACAATTAAGGTGATAAAATTATGAATTTGAAGGGAAAAATGCATGGTTTTGGCCTAATTACATTTTTTTAATGAATTTTAGATAGAAATTTCGAGAAAAAATGTCATAAATTGTCTCGTTAGAAGAACTTTTTTATGAAAATTCGTGTGTTTTTAGTAATAGCCGTTGAAAGTATTGGAACAAGCGTAACTTTAATTTGTGCTTAGATGATTTATTCGTTCTCTTTAATTTAACTATGATCCGTATATTTTAAGTACTAGTTATAACTTCTTGATATTAATTTTGTAGATTATCATATTAACTGCATATTCAGTGTATCCTATACTATTATCATACCTTGCATAATAACTTAATTTTTATTCAAAAATAATAATTCTCCACCATCGACGATCCACACGTTCCTCCAACAATTATATATGCAATTTTTATTTTATTTTTTAGTTTTGCCTTATTAAAGGTTTTCTATTGGAAAGGAAATTTCATGTTTGACTTGTTGAAATATTTAATAAAATAAATAATTAAATTAATAGATAAAAATATTTGATTTCTTGTCAATATCCACATACATTTTAGGCTAATCGAATCATAAGCTTTAATCATTATAGTATGCTTTCATATTGCCAGGACATATACATGCATTATCAGTTAAGTAAGTTATGTACCAAATCACCTGATTAATTAATCAATCGATCATTACTAATTAATTAATTAAGTGCACAATTATGACTTAAAATGTCATAATAATGAGCTCTTGCATGCATGCACGTTTCGTTTCTTGTCATTTTTTTTACAATCCTTTTTTATTCTTTTCTTATGTGGATATTTTGACATGCATGAACAGAGAAGGAAAACTTAATGAATTATTTCAGATATTATAATATTTTAGAGAGAGATAGAGAATTTGGCAAATGTCAATTGTTTTTTATACTACATCAACATATCCGTGTAATCCGTAAGATTTATGAAGATAGAGTGTACACAAACCTTACTCTTATATATATATTAGTAGATAGAAATATTGTTTTCGATAGATCGATTCAACTCATCCAACGTGAGTGAAGAAATTATTTTAGATAGGTAAGGGTAATTAATATTAAAAAAAATTATCCTTATTATATTCTAATTTTTAGTCTTTGTAGTATATTTGACTAAAAGTGGGTGTCTGGAATGACTTATTTTTATTGGTTTTGGCTTTTAAGCTATTTTTTTAGTTCGGGAAGTGTGCTTAAAAAGTAGCAAAGAAAGTCAAAAGTTGGGTGAACCCAACTTATGACTTTTAACTTTTAACTTATAAGTCATTTAAAAAAAAATTAATCCAAACACCTCCTAAAGTCTGTTTGAATTGACTTTTGACTTATTTTTTTCTTCATTTTAGCTTAAAATCAAGTGCTTTCAAGCACTTTTTAATTTATACAAACACTAAAAAAAAGTGTTTAACAACTATTTTAGCTTTAAAATAAATCAAATCAAATATACTCTAAGCATATTTAATTTTTAGCTCATTGGAATGTGTACTTTAATCACTTTGCTTGTGATTTTTCACAAATTAACAAAGAACTATAAAATTTAATTATCTATGTTTATGTTAAACTTGTATTGTTACTTGATACTCAATTTAAATGATATAGTTTTGAAAATCGTCAAAACATAACATATTTCACATATGGGGATTACAATACAAATTTTAACTAATTATAAGGTTAGATAAGTCGAGTCAGGCATAGATCCCAAAGACAAAAATAGGAATTTATCTATAACTAATTGAACAAAAGTGGTATTTACCTAAGGTATCATTTCGTCTAATCTTTAAAAGCTTGTCAACCTAGAAACCTGTCAGTCCTACTTGACCCACTCTCTCATCAGTGCGTCACATCTTTTTCTTCTAAACAGAAGCTAACGTTAAAAATATATACCCAATGGAATATAATTATTAGTTAAGCAACAATTGAAAGGTCAATTTTTGATAAATTTATATATCTTAATGTTTGCTTACAACAACTTTTTCCAAAACCAAGAAACAGAGACTTCTGTATGATGTTATTATACTCTCAAACTTATAAAGATCAAAATTAAAACAGATCTTTACATACACTTTTGTAAGAAGAAAAAGAAAATCCAGAAATAATTGAATAAAAAGTAATTAAAATTTAAAAGATCCTAACCCAAATTCCCTCACTTGGTATATCTTGATGAACCACAAATAGAAGATAGTAACCCGGTGGTGCTAATGAACCCGATTTTGGAAATAAACAACTCATTTGATACGAAGATTTCCCAACTTGTTTTACGACTCCATTTGAAAGTAGAAGCATTCTTTGATTCATCGTATTTGAATGTGTGTTAAATCCTGGCGCAACCATCGTCACTTTAATCGAATTTTTGTTTAGTACCCCGGAAATAGAAAATTGAATGTGAACCCGTTGCCCGTATTTGAATTTATGGCGGGAAACAGGGGAAATGATTTGTGGTCGCAAATTAGCAAATTCTGAATCCAAATAGGACGGTGAAAATGCCTCCAAGCTTAATTCTGTTGGAAAAAGAACTCCAGTGAAGTTGTAAAGCTCATTTGGGTTGCTACCACCAACAAGAACCCGGCCATCTCGGAGTAAAACTGCAGTTGAGTGGTACATTCTAGGTATGGCATTCGGATTTTGTACCTCGAATCTAGAATCAGGTAGGTTATCGGGTCGGTAAATTACTGGACTTAAGACCGGGCTCCTAGCAATTCCCCATCCAGCACTTCCCGTCGCGGCTCCATTGACGATCAAGACATTTCCATTTGGTAAAATTACCATATCACCCATTATTCGAGGTAGTGGCATGGTCTCCATGGTCCATTGTGGATTTGGGTCGGTAATTATAATCCGCCCGCAAGTATTTAACGCACCCACAAATTCACCTCTTGTTGCTTTGAGGTATGAGCCTCTTGGTGCTCCACCACACACCAAAACCTCAGCTTGAATTGTTTGGGCTTCCAAGTTCTTTAATGGAAGAAGAACTGCAGAACCCGTACTTGGATAATTTCTCGGGTCACCATCGGGTATTTGTGGATATGTTTTCACTATTGTATTTGTTGTGTAATCGAATAATATAGCTCGATTGTTCGTGAAAATGAATAGATTTCCATCCACATTGAGAAAAACAAATGGGTAAAGATTATTTTCCTCTCTAGGATCATTAGTTTGTTGTAGAAACGGAAGACTGAATACTTTGTTTGTCGAAGGAGTCTTAGGATGAAACTCGTAGTTAAAAGCATCACGGCCTCCTATTATAATTTGTCTTCCGTCAGGAAGAATATGATTGGTGGAATACCATCGACTTTGAATTAATCCATTTCCCATTTCTTGCCAGTCACAATTACTCCTTTTCCCAGTAATGCACGGTTTGTAAACTCTAATTACAAATTTACCATCGTTGGATCCACCTGTCTGAACCAACGAACCGTCTGACGTGGCAGAGCCAGACGAGCACCATACATTGGTCTGAATCATGAGTGGACGTACAGAGTTGGTGGAAACGTCGTACTCTACAGAGTGTGCAGTGCAATCGACTTTCAAGGCAAGGTCATTATTGTTGTTACGACATTTGTCATTAGGCAAAGAGATGTTAGACATGCCAAAGTCAGTACGATCGTACATGACAACTCTATCATCATTGAGGAGTTGCATGTGCATGGCAGAAATACCAATACTGGACATGAGTAGGTCCCACTTGCCACCGGCGGCGTAAGCCAAATTCCGGTGGCATGGCAGTAGTAGAAGCAGAGGCAACTGCCAAAGAATGAAACAAAGAATAACTGTTTTTCTAATAGCCATGAGATGTAAATATAATTTTTTTTCTCTTTTATTTGGTTTTGTGTAGAGGATTTGTATTAAATGTGAATGTATATAATTAATCGAAATGGGGATGTTATTTATATACTAGTATATAGGGATCGTTAGCTACGTATTATAATTTATACCTAAAGCAAGTACTAATTAATTAAGTAATGGTTTGCATAATTAATTAATAATTGTTGCATGCCGGTGGTATAGTTTGTTGATTGGGGAAGAAAGGAATAATATTGGTATCTTTTAAAAACTATTACTAGCTACTAGTAATAATTGAAGCTCATTACTAGCTAAAAATTACAATCTTTTAAAAATAACATCGCTTAAATTTATCAAGAAAAGAAATTACATATCCTTAAATACACTTTTCAGTACCATTAAATCTTCATCATATGTGTATTGTTAAGTATGTCCTATCCTTAACGAGCTTGGACAACAAAATAATGTTTGTAACTAAATATACTTTTTACCGTAATTAATGTTACAACTATATAATAGAATTAGCATTACATTACAGAACAAAAGTAGTGTTATATGAGCTAGAATATAAAAAGAACATGTGGAATATAATAAAGCATGCAATAAAAAGTGCACGTGCCTAAAAGATATATTTCTTGCGTGTTAATTAACTTTTACAGGTCAATTCCCTAGGTTGTATACTCTACTTTTAACCTGGTCGAATATTATTTTGCCCAAATAATAATAATAATAATATTTATAATAGGTACTTAAAATTGGATTTGTCAAAGAAAATAAAGCTTGGACCTAATGAGATTAATTTTAGTATTTTTACGTAATAGAGAATATTTTCTCAATTATTTAAAAAAAAATATATTCTGTATAGTTTTTTTAATATATTGGTTCATATGTGAAGTACCATTCATATTCAAATATTGTCTAAGTTCGTTTATCGTACATAATTGATTTGTCTATATATTCTCAAGCATGAAAATCCATTTTACCGTTGTCTCCGCTAAATGTTTTCAGTTTATAAATAATGTACATATAAGTTATTATCGTTTTTCAATCAATTTTTAACAACCAGATAATAAATAATATTATGAGTATTAAGGATCCATATTAGAAGATTGACCCCCATTATTTAGGGATGGAACAATTAACGAAGCTTTCCAATTATTGGGTTGTTTTAAATACGGCAAAGGGTTAAATATACTTCTGTACTAAATGAAATAGTTTAAATATATCCTTTGTGTTACTTTCGATCCAAATATACCCCTCTCATTATAATTTGGACCCAAAGTATAACGGAAGGAGTATATTTGGACCTAAAGTATAACAAAGAGTATATTTAAACTATTTCCAATTATACATGGTATATTTGACCCTTTGCTGTTTAAATAAGCAAGTTGATAGAATTGCTAATACAAATATTTGAAGAGAGGTTAATAGTCTGTTTGGTCAAGCTTTAGAAAGGTTAAAAATATTTAATTTTCCCTAAAGATACTTATTTTTTTAAAAAGGTTAAAGTTTTGAGGAGAAAATAAGTGTTCTCGAGAGTAACAAGAATTGCGTTTAGAAGTTTTTAAAAATTGGTTCTTTTCCAAAATACTTTTGAGAAAAATACACTTCCAAACACTTTTTAAAAGTTTTGGCCATACATTAATTGATGGTAAAAAGTACTTCCTCCGTTCACTTTTAATTGTTACTTTTTTTCTTAAAATAGATTTTCATTTTTTACTTATCACTTTTGATATATCAAGAAAAAATAATAATATTTTTCCATATTTACCCTCAACATTAAATACTCTTTCTTCAAATCGTTTTCCAAGACTTAATACTAAACATCATTTTAATAGGGATAGTTTGGTAAAATACATATATCAATAATCATTTTCTTAATGGGCGTGTCAAGTAGAAATGTGACAAGTAAAAGTGAACGAAGAGAGTATTTATTTTTTAAAGAAAATTATTGATCAAACACAACCTGCTTTTCACCAAATATTTTTTTAAAAAAATACTTTTTAAAATAAGTTAATTTTAATAGCTTGACGGAATAGCTATAAATTAGAAAGAAAAAAACGGTTTTTGTTTATTTGTTAAGAGTGTAGCAAGTTTAATCCCCTTTCAAATTTTTCATAAACTTTGCATATCTAATAAAATAATCTAGTGAACTTAATTTTCTTGTAAACATCTATGGCATTTTTTTATGGAAGGAGTTTGAAGTTTTATGCAAGAATGATGTAGAAATATACATATACTGTTCACTTATGAGTGTCCACTGCACGATAGGGGAAGCTAGACCATTTAATTACCTCATCATATGAGGTAATCTTTTCTAAATTAAATTAGGTTTTAAGGTCCTTGAATTAATTTATGATTTATCGAGGTTTTAGACTTTCACTTTATATTGTTCATGCTTTAAATGTCTAATTCTGAGTGTGTGGGGTATTGACTTCAAAAATGTGAATCATTTATGGTCTCTTAATGAATTTTTATCCTATTAGCTAACTTATGGGTTGAGCTAGACCCAAGTCTGTCTTCTCATAGTTTACAAATTCAGATAAATCGCTAACAAAATCATGATCGGTAACCAACTAAGAAAAATGGTAAACATCAACTTAATTATAATTAATCGACCAAATTAGAATGCTAATGTGGATGTATAAATTTTAATTTCAACTCTCATTCGAAAAAAATATATATTCCACACAACGCCACCCATCCACACGTTTCTCCGTCAATTATTAAACTTTGAATATTTTAACTTAATTTCTTCCTTATAATTAATCCCGCAAAAGTCAAACATTTAATGCATATTCAATTTGAAAGGAAATGTCATGTTTGACTTCTTGCTTTTTTTTAATGAAATAAATCTTTAAATTACTAAATAAAGAGATTTGATATTGTTTTCCATATATGCACACACATTTTTAAGGCTAAGCCAATTATTAGAAGAGTACTTCAACATCCATGCATTAGTTAAGCTAGTTAATTGTATTATACCAAATCATCAGTTGATTGATCTTTAGAATTAATTTATAAATTAATTACACAATTATATATCCATAATGTTTCGTATATTGTTATGATCATAATAATTTTAATAATTAAGCTGCTTTTGCATGCACGAACATTTGTCATTTGACAATTAATCCTTCTCACCGGCTCCTTTAATTTTGTTCTTTAAATTAACAAAACAAAACTAGTGAATCAGTAAAATATCAATTTTAAGCAACACATTGTAGTGTGTTTTTGGTGTTTCAAGGGTTCCCTCACTAACTTTTGATAAATCATATATAAACAAAGATAGATTTATAATTTTAAGTTTAGAATTACGTACTGGATTCTGAACACAATCAAATTTTAGGCTAAAATTAATAAATTTTGTCAAACTCTTAACTTCAACTATAGAACCTTACATTCCCTCACAAAATATAAAATCTCAACTAGATAGCGATATAATATCAATGATCCAACTCTTTACCATAATAATTATAAGGTTATTTGTCATTACTCTGATCATCCTATTTTGTGGATTAAAATCTGAAATTTAAAGTGCGTGCATTTAAAATTCCAACCCTTATAAGTTATTGAAATCTAATTAGCGACTAATTTATATGTATTAAATATTTTTTTAAAATATATACAAAATTTCGAAGTAATTATTGGGTCCGATCGAACTCGCGACACTCTACTCCCGTCCCGATCAAAACTTACCAAGATGATGAAAATACAAAAGATAAGAAAGAAGAAATAGATAGGAAAGTGAGGAGTTGACTTGCTAGACTAATTTAATTTGTTTATTCTTCATTTTTTCAGCATAAATATCCATTATCACATTGGAGTATATATTACTTAGTTTAAACATTATAATATTCGTACTAATTGTGATGAATAATGCAGAAGTAATTGAACAATATAAACAATTAATTATGTAATTGTGCACTAAGCAACGATGACTTATAACCACCATGATCAGCATATATTGATGAAAATACTATGTATCGTAATCGTATGATTATAAATAATGCTACATATTCCAAAGGAATGAATGCAAATTAAGAAATTTAATTAACAATTTGTACTTTGATTTCTAAACAACGAATACAAACAAGAGAGATCTTTGACAGATGGAGGAATTAATTAAATTAATAAAGCTATAAACTTCTATAATTATTATTATTTCTTTAATTTTTGTGATGATACATCTGACCAAATTGAAAGTATGTAAGATATACATTCGCTGCATACATAAATAAACAATAGAAATAGATTTTTTAAAAATGGAACTGGATCTAACTCAAATACAAAAATACTTACGAGTAGATCACATATTTAGTGTTAATTTGTGTAGATCAATAACCTCATTACAATTGCGATGGGACTATTTTTGGAGGTAGATAGGTTGTGTCCGATAGATCATTGACTCAGAAAAAACAGTTCAAATCAATTCGAAAAAAGAAATAACGACAGGTGAAGAAGTCATGACAAAATATTGTAAAAGAATACGTCAAACTATTCTGAATATGACCAGTGATTACAATAAAATAATATAATAATTGAAGTACATACAAGAAACAACAAATAATAACATAAATCTAAGGGGAAAGAACTACGGAAATAATACTATTATTACTAATATGAAAAAAAGAAGCAATACAATGTTTTTTCTATACAAATCTTTACTCTAGTCTATAACATCCATAATTCATAACCTCCTATATATAATCATATTCTCGATAAACTGAACTGCATCATCTCTCGTCCAATTACCTCTTTCCAGTACTTCAAACACTTCCACAAAGGAGAGAAAACTATAGCTAGAATAACTTGAATTGACTTTCTATTCTGTTTTATTTGAGATGGTGTTGACTAAATCCTTCAAAATATTCCTAAGCTCAATTTCACATTATGAAATGTCATTCCAATATTCTTTCTCCAGACAAAATTATTTTTTGCAAACTAATCTTGTATTATTTCAAATAATACAAGATAAACCCCAACAGTATATAAAGGACATCCCCACTTCACATTTTCATAACACACTTTCTCTATTTATCCTTTTGTCTAAAATTCATTTACACCTAATTATGATGACTAAAAAAACAAGTCTTGCTTTCAACATTATTCTTTGGCAGCTGCCTCTTCTTCTGTTACTATCATGTCATGACTTAAACTTGGCTTATGCTGCAGGTGGCAAATGGGACTTACTTATGTCCAACATTGGCATTTCCGCCATGCACATGCAACTCCTCAACAACGATAGAGTCATCATGTACGATCGTACTGACTTTGGTGCATCCAACATCTCATTGCCTAATGGCAAATGTCGCAACAATCCTAAAGACCTTGCCTTGAAAATCGATTGCACTGCCCACTCAGTAGAATACGACGTGTCCACTAATTCAATACGACCCCTCATGGTCCAGACCGACGTGTGGTGCTCCTCGGGCTCTGCCACCTCTGACGGTACATTGGTCCAAACCGGTGGATTCAACGATGGAAGAAATATGGTGAGAACCTTCAAACCGTGTAGCAATTGTGACTGGCAAGAAATTGGAACTGGCTTAATTCAAGGTCGATGGTATTCCGCCAATCAAATTCTTCCTGACGGAAGGCAAATTATAATAGGAGGCCGTGATGCTTTTAACTACGAGTTTTATCCTAAGACTGCTTCAACAAACAAAGTATTTAGCCTACCGTTTATTCAACAAACTAATGTTCCTAAAGAGGAAAACAATCTTTACCCATTTGTTTTTCTCAATGTGGACGGAAATCTATTCATTTTCGCGAACAATCGAGCTATATTACTCGATTACACAACAAATACGATAGTGAAAACGTATCCACAAATACCCGGAGGTGACCCGAGAAATTATCCAAGTACGGGTTCTGCAGTACTTCTTCCTTTGAAAAACTTGCAAGCACAAACAATTCAAGCTGAGGTTTTGGTATGTGGTGGAGCCCCAATTGGCTCATACCTTAAAGCGGCAAGAGCTAATACCTTTGTGGGTGCGTTAAATACTTGCGGGCGGATTACAATTACCGACCCGAATCCACAATGGACCATGGAGATAATGCCACTAGCTCGAACAATGGGTGATATGGTAATTTTACCAAATGGAAATGTCTTGATTGTCAATGGAGCCGCGGCGGGCACGGCTGGATGGGGAATTGCTAGGAGCCCGGTCTTAAGTCCAGTAATTTACCGACCCGATAACCTACCTGATTCTAGATTCGAGGTACAAAATCCGAATGCCATACCTAGAATGTACCACTCAACTGCAGTTTTACTCCGAGATGGCCGGGTTCTTGTTGGTGGTAGTAATCCAAATGAGCTTTACAACTTCACTAGAGTTATTTTTCCAACGGATTTAAGTTTGGAGGCATTCTCACCATCCTACCTAGATTCAAACTCTGCTAATTTGCGACCACATATCATTTCTCCCGCTTCTCATAAAAAAATCAAGTATGGACAACGTGTTAACATTCGTTTTACCCTTTCGGGATCACTCCTCAACACAAATTTGGTTAAAGTGACGATGATTGCACCTGGATTTAACACACATTCGAATACTATGAATCAAAGAATGCTTATTCTTTCGAGTGAAAAGGTAAAAAAGACTGGAATATTCACTTATCAAATCAGTTCGATTTTCCCTAATTCGGGTAAATTAGCACCACCCGGTTACTATATGTTATTTGTGGTTAATCAAGACATACCAAGTGAAGGAATTTGGATCAAGATTCAATAACCACATTGGTTATATTTGTGATAGAGACATTCTTTTCTTGATTTTGAAAAATAAAATAAAATTATAATACTAATAAATTAATAATGACAGTAAATATATTTGATTGTTTTGTATTTTTTTATTGAAGATATATTGCAATCATTTTCTTGGATGTTAATAAAACACATTTCTTGAAAGATATGTAAATGATATATGCCAATTTAAAATTAAAGGGAATGATAATTATTGTGGTAAGAGCTGTGGTGACCATGCTTCTTCAACATATTCTTGTCTTTATATATTTCCTTATTAGCTAGATTATATTTTTAATTAATTAGGAATTATATCTTCTATGCATTTTTAAAAAAATTGACCATCTTGAACTTTGTTTAACTCATATTTAACTTATACTCCCTCCATCTTACATTTTTTTTATTCTACTATAGATACATTATGTTTAAAAGAATTTCAACTTAACTAAAAGCATTTGAATTTGTATAGTGATATTGAATGGCGGCGTTGTCTTGACAGTTGACATGAGAGACTAGTACATTTATAAGTGTCTTATTGTTATACAGATCAAGACATTCATACAATTATTAAGACTTGAGGTTGTTATTGATTGATCTTAACAATTCAATAACGTATCACGTTACAGTTAGGAGAATTTCATCTTGATTAATTGCATTTAAGTCTGTATAAATGTGACATCTAACAATATTTCGTGACATAAAAGATTGATATATTTATAATTGACCTCATTGTTCATATAATTCTTACGGATAAAAATCTTTGTTTACTAATCATATCAATTTAATAACATGTTCGGTTACTTTTAAGTGAATTAAATAATGAATATAATTTTAGCAAAATTAAATGTTACATATGTTTAAATTCAATAACTTGATTTTCTATAATAATCCTATCATTTGTTTTTTATCCCAACTTTCCTACTCTAAGAACAAAAACAAGGCTCTCTCTCACACACAATTTAAAAAAAATAAAATATGAACAATAGTTTAATAACATGTTAAGTTATATTTGTTTGATCATCTTTATAAATCCAGACCATATTAAGTCATCTTTACCTCAACAAACAAGTCAATATATTATTATATGACAATTCATATTGATTATTTATGAAAACTTATAATACTTTAATTTTTTTATATAGTATATTAGTTTATTTAATCAAATTAAGCTTTATATTGTTGTTCTTTATAATAACATGTACTATTAACTTGACACGGACGTGCAACATACATATCAAAAAATCAAGGCTATAAATATTATATTCTAGAATTTTAAAGGAACAATTGATTTGAACTTAATAAGGAATGCGAGTTCATTCATTAAAAAAAAAATTGAAAATGTAGCTAGCCCTCATGAAAATAAAAAACAAAGGATTATAATTCTATTTTAGATAATTTCAACTTAACTAACAGTTTTCAGGATTGGTACAAACGTGTGATAAAAGAAACTGTAAACTCATAATTAACCTCATTATTATATGAATTATGATATACATTTGTATAGTCATTAGGGATTAAGATCGTTATTGGTTGATCTTGACAACCTAGTAACATGTCACAATACATTTAAGAGAACCTCAAACTTAACTGATCACTTTTAGGTTTGTACAAATATGACATTGAATGATATTATTTTAAAAGACAGATCGTTAAATTCATATTTGACTTTATTAGTGTACAAATTTGGAAAGACATACAAACATTAAGGATTAAGATTGTTATCGGCTGGTTTTAATAATTCAATAACATGTTACGTTATATTTAAGAGAATTTCAACCTAACTACTCGCATTTAGATTTGTACAATCCAATAACATTGCCGTGATCTGAAAGATCGTTAAACTCATAATTGACTTTATTATTGTACGGATCATGATATTTATATAATCATTATGAGTTAAGGTTATTGTTGGCTAATATTAGCAACCAATAACATATCACATTACGTTGAAGCAAAATTAAATAACGAATATTTTAGCAAAATTAAACATGACACATATTTAAATTCAAGAAATTGATTTTTTTATTCCCCCTTCCAATGCTCCTATCAATTGCTTCTCCTTTATCCCCTCTCGCACTCCAAAATACGAATAATTAATAATAATAAGATTTAACACAAAACAAATATAAATTAGCTTAACAGATTTAAATGACAGGCCAATAAAATGTCAAGTTATATTTGTTTCAAATAATATTTAGTCATTTTTTACCTTAACAAATAAGTTAATATATTTTTATGACGATCCCATTAATTATTCACAATAACTTAAACTTAAAAAGAAATACGAGATAACTTGCGATAAAATAAAATTATAACTAACTTTGACGAAAAATAAAAATAGAGGATCATAATTCTATTTATGAGATAATTTGTTATAGAATTAAAATTGTAATTAGCTTTCACAAAAATAAAAAGTAAAAACCGTAATTCTATTTAGGAGAATTGCAATTTAATTGTTTAGGTTAGTACAAATATATTATCAAATGACATTATCGTAATATAAGAGACCTGATAAACTCATAATTAACTTCATTGTGTTGTGTATATTATGATAGCCATATAATCATTAAGAATTAAGTCACCGTTGACTGATTTTAATAATTCAATAACAAACCGTGTTATACTTAAGAGAATTTAACCTAATTGATTACATTCAGATTTTGTACAAAAACACGACATCGAATGGTATTATCATAACATGAAAAATCGATAAACTCATATATTAACCTTATTATTCTACAAATCAAGACATCCATGCAATCACTAAGGATTAACATCGTTATTGACTGATCTTAACAATCCAATAACACGTCACGTTACATTTAAGAGAATAATGTAAACCTAATTGATCACATTTAGATTTATACAAACGCTACATCAATAACATCATAAAAGTTCGGTAAACTCATAACTAACCTTATTATTAAACAAGTCCAGACATCCATACAAACATTAAGAATAAAAATCGATATTGGCTGATCTTAACAATTCAATAATATGCCACATTACATTTAAGAGAATTTTAACCTAACTAATTACATTCAGGTTCATACAAACGCAACATCAAACAACATTATCATAATATAAAAAATCGACACTCTTAATTAACCTTATTATTGTACAGATCAAAACATACATACAACCATTAAAAATCAAAATCATATATTGATTGATCTTAACAGTCTCATAACATGCCACGTTACGTTTAAATACAACACGTCACATTACTTTTGAATGTATCGCCCAACAAACACTCTAACAGAAATTTACGTTACACATTAAATAGAATCTTATTTTCATAATTACTTTTTGTCATTTACTTACCAACTCCTAATAAAACAAGGGTTATTCACACCAAAAACATTTAACCCTCTTTTGTGTATAAATATAAATCCCCCAAAAACATATTGCCAATATACTTTTATATATCATACATCAAACGTTTCATTGAGACAGTAGGAATAGTGTCTTCCTTCAGCCGGTGATGCTAACGTGCGCAAGCCTCCTTTTTCTCCACTCTCTCTCTTAGAAGATTTCACTCACGCGACCTAAGGAACAACAGCTTCAACATTCAGGTCCGATCCTTTTAAAAAAACCCTAGTTTTCTGGTAATTTTGTTACTTTTTGTTCTCAATTTTGAGCTGTTCTGTATTGTTAACGATTTACAGGTGTGGAAAGTGTTGAGTTTTGCATAATTGGATGTTTTTTTAGTTACTGGAAACTGAAATAGTATTGTGGAATTGTTTGCATTGGTTCAAAGGGAGAAGATTTGTGTTTTAGGATATGAATGTTGTTGTTGTGTTTATGAAATTGGGATTTGTTTGGATGATTCAGTATTCTGTTGTATGTTGTATGTGAGAAGGATTTTTTGCTGGGGTTATATGTGGAGGGAGGAAGTGTAAGTTTATTGATACCCTAAGGATTTGTGAAATTTGGTTTTGTTTTGCTGATTTAGTGTTTGGAAGGGTTGTATGTTATATGTGGAGGGAGGAGGTGTAAGTATAAATTGATAACCCTAATAAGGGTTTGCTAGATATGGGGGAGGAAGAGAATGTTAAGTTAGGGTTGGAGAGAGGAACTAAGAAGCGGATTGAGATGAAGTTTGATTCAGGAGATGATGAGCCTATTGGGTCTTTGTTGAAGTTAAAAAGCAAAAAACACTCGAAGAAAGCGAAGGTGGATTTAGGTGGTAGTAAGGATGTGGTTCAGAAAACGGTGGTTAAGGATGAAGATTTGGTTGGCATGGATGATACATTAGCTAGTTTTAGGAAGAAATTGAGGGGTCCGAACAAGGATAATGGATCTGTGTCAACAATTGGGAAAAGTTCAAGTAGCAATGCCAGTAAGTTAACTGGGGAATCTCCAGATGGGTCTGCGAAGGTAGCGGCAAAAATTGTGGAAAAGGGTCTGTCAGATGTTGAATGTCTATCTGAAGGGATAATTGATAAGGGTTTTGAGAAAGGGAATAAGAGAAAAGGGAAGAGACCAAAGGTTTCTTCGGAGCTGAAGAAAGTGGAGATATCTGGGGATATGTCCTTGCAAAATGATAAAGAGAGTGGAAAAAGCCCTCCGAATTGCATGGATGGTATTCTAGAAGATTCACTATCAGCTTTTCTGAAGAAAGCACAATCTGGTTTTATTAAGAAATCACACAGCTCTTTGCAGTTGAAAAGAGGGAAGGAAAGTGAAGTTTTATGTGACGTTTTGAACTCTAGCCCTACTGCAACCGAAATCTTTCCTTCCATATCCACAAATATGTGCCAGAAATTGGTTGAAGAAATTCCTGAATCCAATGAGAATGTGCATGTTGCACTTGATAGAGGTTCAGTCGATATGCACTTGTCTGAAAATAAAGAATTTGTTCAACTCATTCAATCACAATCTGATTCAAGACCTGAGCTTTCTTCGTCTGCATTGAACAATGTTGAGTTGTTGAAATCAAGCATCGCCATAGATGATGCTTCTTCCATTGAAGGATCTCAATTAGATGTACCAGCATGTTTTAATAAGATCGCAGGTGTCCTAGATGGTGAGGTCAAATGTCATAGTAAACTTAGTGAGGAGGAAACTGCCACAACAAATAATATTGTGAGTGGAAATTGCAAAGATCTTCATGATGAGGATGTCTTGAAGAACTGTTCTATTTATCATGAACAGTCTGCTTCCAAGGATGGTTTTAGTGATCGTCCAATGGCAACAGATCGTGATGTTTCGTCTGCAGGTATCATTACTCCTGAGAATGTTGAGATGCTTGAGCATCCCGTGATAGAAACCAAATTCAATTCTGATATGGATGTGAATGCAATTTTAAGCAGCCGAGAAACTCATGTAGATGATCAAATGTGCTCTTCAAATCGAGTAGATGATTCAGGTTCTTGTAGAAGTGTTCAGCTATTGAACAAACTTGATCATACATCTCAAGGAAGCATCGGCAATGTGTTTAGTCGGACTTTAATTTCGTCCACTTCCCGGTTGGAAGGCTCAACTGCAGCCAAGGAGAAGACAGACATGGAAGGTTCTGGGTATGCTCAAGTTCGTTTGACGCCCGATTTTATTGCAGTAGATAAGTGTTCAAGTGACTTTGATGATCAGCAGCGAAATTCTGGAGATTCTGTTAATGAGCAAGCTTGTGCTCCAGTTTCTTTGCCAAAGGAGGATGGTCAAGTGTATGTGGGTGGGTTGTCTCCGGTGTCTATAGGAAGGAGTCAGCAAGTTAATGCCAGCCAGATTAAGCAGGAGGACCAAATCATGGAGAATGGTGATGACTTATATGGTTCTTCCAAACAATTGACTATTGATAATGCTGCTACCTCATTGCGCAAATGCAGTTCGGTTTTCCATCAGAGTGAACTGGCTGATGAGAATTGTGAAGGTGCACATCATCAAAGTCGTGTCTTTGTTTCTGGAGATGATGAGGCTGATGGCACATCTTCTCCGTCAATTACACCAGAATGTGATGAAAGTGTTGCTGAAGAGACTGAGTCTAAGCTGGCAGCTGAAGAAAAAGAGCAGAGAATCTTTTCAGGTCAACGTGCTTCACGCAAGACGAAAAAGCGCAGGCACGGGGATATGGCCTATGAGGGGGATGTAGATTGGGACGTTCTGGTGCATGGGCAAGATTTTTTTTTAAGTCATCAAGATGGAGAGGGTAGACATGCCTTCAAAACAAGAGAGAAGCTTGAGTCGTCGTTGATAGTTATGGATACTGAAAATGGCGGGGTAGCAGCTGTATCTGTTGGACTTAAAGCTCGTGAAGTTGGCCCAGTAGAAAGAATCAAGTTTAAGGAGGTCCTGAAGCGCAGAGTTGGACTCCTGGAATTTCTGGAATGCAGGTAATGACAGATTTTGCACTCTGAATACCATATCCGGTCTTCTAATACCTTGCTATTAAGTGCCTTACAAGAGATTTTTCCATGAGATAATTAAATTATGTTTATAATCTTTCCTTTAATTTTGCTTCTTTGGGTTCATTCTAATCTCTGCTCCGGTTCATTATTGCAAAACTTGAGCTAATCTATGGCTATTTGAACAGAGAAATAAATATGCTCCTGCTTTCCTGGAAAAGTCATTAGATAGAACTCGTCTAAGGGTTTAACGATTAAAAAGAACTCTTCTAAGAGTTAGAACTAGGGACCTCCTTTTGAGGGCAAAAGACCATACAAATAATGTTCAAAGATAGTTCTTATGGTGAAAGGGGAGAAAGTTCTAGATAATAGTTTCATTTATGACTACTTACAACATAATTCAGATGGGTTATCTCTGTTTA
The DNA here is from genome assembly GCA_029582245.1 of Solanum etuberosum. Lineage (NCBI taxonomy): Eukaryota > Viridiplantae > Streptophyta > Magnoliopsida > Solanales > Solanaceae > Solanum > Solanum etuberosum. Next base: position 11,267 of record JAJONR010004808.1, on the reverse strand, counting down.
GTCTGCTGGCAAGCAATGGCCGTGTATCTTGTTAGTTTCAGTAAATACTGGGATGATATTGCAAAAAAATCTTCTTCTCTCTTTTAGACAGGTGATGCTGCCAGAAGGTTTAGTTAGATAAAGTATGCCTTTAAAGCCTAGTATCTTTCCTCCCCTTTTTCATGATTACCAAGAAATGCCCCAGGACTAGTGGCGAACGGTTCAAAATATGGTGATAATGGGCGGCCCTATACCATTCTCCATTCAAATATAGGATTTTGTCTTTTTTCTGCCGCAAGGTTTGACCTGTGGCATGCACCTAACCCATACCACAGGCTGCACTGTTACTACTAGATTAAAGCCCTTGGGGCTAGCATCTATCCTTCCCTTGTTCTCTTAGAATTTGAACTTCAGTCTTCCCTCTCTCTCTCTCTCTCTATCTGTCTATCTCTCTCTCTCTCTCTCTCTCTCTCTCTCTCTCTATCTATCTATCTATCTATCTGTCTATCTCTCTCTCTCTCTCTCTCTATCTCTATCTATCTATCTATGATGTGGTAGGTCTATTTTTTGAACGTGCACACACTATTTCTTTAGTTGGCTATGTAATTGGAACAACTTATATTGGTTTCTGATGTGGTCACATTGGTGTCATCTCTTATGGTCTACCTACTGTGATAACCATTGATCAACAAAAGAGCTATCTGCTTTATCCAATGTTTTGTTAAGTTTACTTTGTTTAGTATTTTAGATAATCTTGATAAAGCTAAATATACTTCTAGTTTATGAGTGACTGGAACGTAATTTCTGTACTTTATTGATAAGGTAAATCGAAAAGTACCTTCTTTATTAATGTGTGTAAAAGCAGTTGATTGGATAGGTAGGTTTTTCACCCTCCTTTTATGCGTCTTTACATTCATATCCTGGTGGTCTGTAAGAGAAGGGAGCAAGTAGTTTCCTTTTCGAACGGGTTATTAGTTTCAAATCTATCTAGAGATCCAAAGTACCAATTGTTCCACGATGCATCCTACGAGAATATCATTAGACTATGTTTGGTTCCCAGAAGGGAAGGGAGGGTACGATACAGAGAAGCTAACTTCCTTCCTTCTTTGGTGAATATTGATTATTTTATTTTGAGTTGGGTATGGTTGCAACTTGGAAGGGAAGTAAAAGCAAACATCCTTCCTCATTTGATTTCATTTCAGTTCTAGACGGATTGGAAAAGCTGATGTGTAGGGAAATCAAGCCCCTCACTTTTGGTTGTATCTCAGCAAACAAGAGATATATCCTGACACTCCACTTTTACTTCTGCTCCAATCTCCGCCTTTCTTCTCAACAAACATATTGTTCACGAGCACTGCAAGTATTCAAATTAGGAACATGAGAGGTGATGATCCGTTTATGATGGTAATACTATAAGGCTAAATTTCTTTTCTAAATAAAAAGAGAGAATTTAAAATTTCTATGTAATGCAGGTGGGTGGGTCTTTAGGGTTCTCACCTTACCCTAACTTGCAGCATGTACTGTAACTTATACGCGCCCGACCTTGCCCCTTCTCATAGAATTTATACAAAAGCCACTCTTTAGGAAGGTGGGCTTATGTATGTTCATGCATGGACAATTAGAATATTGTTCCGGATACTCGTTTTTTCTTTGAACATGTTTTCTCTCTTATAACTACAGTAGAGAGGCAGAGGCATACACTCCAGAGTTTCGAACCAGTGCACTAAGTCGGACCAGCAGCCCATAGGGGATTTCTTCAATATTAAAAAAGCTCTCTCTAAACTATTCTTGAAAGCTTTCTTACTCTCTAAATTATTTGTTAATGGGCAGTGGAAATCTAAGCTTTGTGACTGAAGGAGTTTTTTGTTTTGGCACTTTAAATTGTTTACTTGCGTAGGTTGGGGATCAGAGTGTAATCTGCATGTTAACTTTCCGTTATGATGCAGTGTAATCGTCTTTGTTTTACATATTTTCATAATAGACTCTACTTCTTTTTTGGTGAATCTTTGTTGCGATGCAGGAATCAAATTTTGAGCCTTTGGAATAAAGACATCAGTCGCGTCTTGCCACTTTCAGAATGTGGAGTGTCTGAAACCCCTTTAGCGGATGAGTCACCTCGGGCTTCTTTAATTAGGCAAATCTATTCATTTCTTGATCAATGTGTGAGTTTTTTGCAATCCTCCTAGTTAACATTTGAACTTTCTTATTCAAGATTTACAAAGGAGATCTGTCCCTTCTTTTTTGTATGATCTTTCTATATAAAACTACTTTGGTTCATGAACTTCTCTTTGCTTGCTTATCATTGTTTTTCACAGTTTAACCACTTTTAAACAGGGCTACATAAATTTTGGAATTGCTTCTGAAAAGGATAAAGCTGAAAATGGTGTTGAACACAACTTGAAAATTTTGAAGGAAGAAAAGACTATAGAAAAATCTGGAGCTTCTGTTGCTGATAGAGACGATGGAGTTTCTTTTATTCTTGGGAGGTCAAAGAGTTCTGAGATTATCATTCCGGAGAAGAATGATGTCTTATCTGATGAAGGGAAAAAGACAGAAAAATGTGGAGCTGATTGCCAGCTCATTGATAGACGGGCCATAGAGTTATCTACTTTAGCAGAGCCTCGAGAATGTCCTGTTGATGATTGCCTTGTAAATGGTTATCTTGATATGCAGTCACCGCGTCAACCGTTTGATCTAGGTTTAGTTGCTCAAGTGCCTTCAAGTGAAGTTAAGGATAGTGACTTACAGAATATTGTAGATCCAGATCTTTTGCCTCCCAACAATACAGAGATTGATGTTGGAGCAGCCGATAAACACCTTGTGATTTCAGAAGATTCTTGTGGGTTCACACCTGACTCATTAGGGAGTCAAAGGCTAAACACATGCTGTGATGCAAAAGGGAAAAAAGAAATAATTGTTGTTGGTGCTGGTCCTGCTGGCCTAACTGCAGCACGGCACCTGAAGCGCCAAGGTTTCCATGTCACCGTGCTCGAGGCCAGAAGTAGAATAGGTGGTCGTGTTTTTACAGATCGCTCGTCTCTCTCTGTTCCAGTGGACCTTGGTGCTAGCATTATTACTGGTATTGAGGCAGATGTGGCGACTGAAAGAAGACCAGATCCTTCTTCATTGATTTGTGCACAGTTGGGTCTTGAATTGACTGTATTGAACAGTGATTGTCCCCTGTACGATGTAGCTACTGGCCAGAAAGTACCAGCAGATCTGGATGAAGCATTGGAAGCAGAATTCAATAGCTTATTGGATGACATGGTACTGTTAGTTGCTCAAAAAGGGGAGCATGCGATGCGGATGTCCCTGGAGGATGGTTTAGAATATGCCCTTAAGAAGCGTCAGAAGGCCCGTTTTGCGAGAAATCATATGGGTAATGAACCACAAAAATCATCAGTGACAGCAGTGGAATCCATGGCACTTTCTGATGGCGGAGTTCCTCAAAATAATAATTCTAAGGTAGAGATCTTGAGCCCCCCAGAGAGGAGGGTAATGGATTGGCATTTTGCTAACTTGGAGTATGGTTGTGCTGCATTGCTTAAAGAAGTCTCTCTTCCTTATTGGAATCAGGATGATACATATGGAGGTTTTGGTGGAGCTCATTGTATGATTAAAGGCGGCTACAGCTCCGTTGTTGAAGCGCTAGGTGAGGAACTTTGCGTTCACTTGAACCACATTGTTACCGATATTTCATATTGCAAAGAAGATGTTCCTTCAAAAAATGATTTGTTTAACAAGGTAAAAGTGTCCACGACAAATGGACGAGAGTTTTCTGGAGATGCAGTCCTTATAACAGTTCCATTAGGGTGTCTTAAGGCGGAAGCGATTAAATTTTCGCCTCCTTTACCCCACTGGAAAGATTTATCTATCCAAAGGCTTGGTTTTGGTGTTCTTAATAAAGTTGTCTTGGAGTTTCCTGAAGTATTTTGGGATGATTCTATTGATTACTTTGGTGCGACTGCTGAAGATACAGACGAGAGGGGAAGATGCTTTATGTTCTGGAATGTCAAGAAAACTGTTGGGGCACCTGTTCTTATAGCGTTAGTGGTTGGAAAAGCTGCTATAGATGGCCAGGAAATGAGCTCCGATGACCATGTAAAGCATTCGTTACTGGTTCTGCGAAAGCTTTATGGTGAGAAAACGGTACCTGATCCAGTTGCTTCAGTGGTCACCAACTGGGGAAAAGATCCTTATAGCTACGGAGCTTACTCTTATGTGGCTGTAGGGTCATCGGGAGAAGATTATGACATATTGGGCCGGCCTGTGGAAAACTGTTTATTTTTTGCAGGTGAAGCTACCTGCAAGGAGCACCCTGACACGGTTGGTGGTGCAATGATGAGTGGGTTACGGGAAGCTGTGCGCATAATTGACATATTGACTACAGGCACTGATTACACAGCAGAAGTAGAGGCAATGGAGGATGCAATGAGGCATTCGGATGTTGAAAGGAGTGAAATAAGGGACATTATGAAAAGACTTGAAGCAGTGGAGCTCTCAAGTGTTTTGTGCAAGGAGTCTTTGAATGGGGTGAAGATCGTGACCCGGGAGAATTTGCTAAGGGACATGTTCTGTAAGGCCAATACAACAGCAGGAAGATTGCATCTCGCAAAAGAATTGTTGAAACTTCCGGTAGAAGTTTTGAGATCTTTTGCTGGAACTAAAGAAGGGCTTAGCACACTTAATTTGTGGATGCTGGTATTATTTCTCACATATATTAGTTTCATGCCATATCTGTCGAACACAAATTGCATGTTGTCTGACTCATGTTGTTGGTCACAGGACTCCATGGGAAAGGATGGGACCCAGCTCTTGCGCCATTGTGTTCGTGTACTTGTACTTGTTTCAACTGATTTGCTTGCAGTCCGACTGTCAGGTACATTCCCCTTTGAGAAATGGAACTAACCCCCACCCCCCTTCTGCTCTCCTTTGTTTTTTCTATTGTGAACCTTCTTTTGAGTTTTTTTTTGGGGGTGGGTGGAAGAGGCAGTCCTGCCATTCTGGAACTGTTCACCTTTATTCCAATGTTGTTTGCTATAATCTGATTTGTACCTTCAAATTATTTACTTGCACATCCTTATTGGGGATATCAATATTCTCTGTTAATATTTCATGCTTTTCAGTATGCTTTAAACTCAAAATATTTGCTTTCTATATCTATTAATGGCTAATGATCCTTATAATTGTCATATCATTAGTGTATTTACTTCGTCCTTGCATTGATTTAACTGATTCTAGTCTTGTCATATTTTATTCAGGCATCGGGAAAACAGTTAAAGAAAAAGTCTGTATGCATACTAGCCGTGACATACGTGCTGTAGCAAGTCAGCTTGTCAATGTATGGATAGAACTTTTTCGAAAGGAGAAGGCTGCTAATGGTGGTCTGAAATTACTAAGACAATCCACTGCTGCTGATACTTCGAAGAGCAAACACATTGCAGCACCTGGCAAACCACCTATTCGCAATCATCCTTCAGCAGTAGACAGTAAACGGAGTTCTAAAGTTTCTTCATCAGCTGGAAATCACTTGGCTGTTAGTGTCAACAACAAGAAGCTGAATGTCAGGCCAGCCACGTTAGGAACTATTCCAGATGTTGAACCATCAACCTCTCAAGCTTCAGTAGGAAGGCAAAATGATACCACTGCAGAAATGCAAAATTTCCCCATGTCTGAGGAAGAGAAGGCTGCGTTTGCTGCTGCAGAAGCTGCTCGCGTTGCTGCTCTAGCAGCTGCTGAGGTTAGTGTTTTATAATGTATTGTCCCCTAGATTTGTTAATTGTATTGATTCATTTGTTCAATATGGAATGTGCTACATTTTTACTGTTTTTTTGGTTATTCCTCGAGTATGCAAGTTATTGAAAAAAGGGGAAACACACAAAGCTGGATTCTCTGTTATGTTGCTTTTGAAAAAGAAAATAAGACAGACAAAAACATTTAGGGGTCGTTTGGTGTGATGGATAAGGGGAGTTAATCCCAGGATAAATTTTAAGTATCTTTTATTTCCTTGTTTGGTTGCAAAGCTTCCCATGATTATGAATTAGTACTGGGATAAATTATCCCTCACATTGGGTGGTATAGTAATCCCGGGATAACTTATCCCGGGATAAAATAGGTAAATGACCAATATATCCCTTTAAACCCTTTTTATACATCATTTTTCACATTTATGTATATTTACATTCTTTTTAATATCATGTATAATAATATTCACTACACCTTATTTTTATGATAATTATTCATATTTTTCTATTAAAGAAATTACACTATATAAATATAATTTTTATTTATGAATTTGTTTGGATAATTCTTATGTTCATTTATATTTTGATTTCTCATAAATCTTCGAAGTTCTATTTTTAAGCTAAATAAGAAAAAAGTTTTATTTTTAAATACTTATGGTACTTATCATGGGAATACATTAACAAAAATATTTAAGCTAAATAAAATAAAAATTTAATTTTAGAAATGAATAATTAAAGCTTGCAAAGAAAATATAAAGAAACTAAATAAAGTGAAGGATAGTTTTGTAAACAAACAACTTGTTCTTATAATTTATCAATGTATATTATTTTGAATACAACAAACCAAACACTCAATAAGAAATAATCCCAGCACAACTTATTCCATCATAACTAATCCCAACATAACTTATCCCGACATAATTTATCCCATCATAACTCATATTCAAACCAAACGACCTCTTATAATATGGTGCAGTCCAAAAGCAACATAACGGTGTATCATCCCCAAGATTTATTAATTGCATTGATTCATTTGTCCATTATGAGAAGGGAATATGCTACATTTTTTACTGTTTTTTTATTATTCCTCGAGTATATAAGTTATTAAAGAGGGGGAAAACCCAAAGTTGGATTCTCTGTTATTTTGCTTTTGGGCTTCTGTATATTTCAAATGTTTTTATCCGTCTTTATGTTCTTTTTTGTCAAATAAATCTTGGTTTCCTCTTAAGCAGCTGTACAATGATTACCCTTCATTGCAGGCTTATGCTTCATCTGGTGCCAAGTGTAACATGCCAATGCAGCTTCCTAAGATACCCTCATTTCACAAATTTGCTAGACGGGAACAATATGCAAATATGGATGAGTCTGACATCAGAAGGAATTGGCCTGGTGGTGTGGTAGGAAGGCAAGATTGTTTATCTGAAATTGATTCTCGCAACTGCCGGGTGAGGGATTGGTCTGTTGATTTTTCTGCTGCTGGTGTGAACCTTGACACTTCAAAAATGTCTGTTGATAATCGCTCACAGCGTAGCCTCTCAAATGACAATGCATGTCAGTTTAACTTTAAGGAGCACTCTGGAGAAAGTGCACCTGTAGATAGTAGTATATTCACCAAAGCATGGGTTGATAGCTCAAATAGTGTAGGGATAAAGGATTACAATGCCATTGAAATGTGGCAATGTCAAGCAGCTGCTGCTAATTCAGATTTCTATGATCCAGTGATGCATGTCACTGATGAAGAGGATTCAAACGTGAGTTCCAAAATGGATATGAGAAAGCCTGATGTGTTAGTGTGTGAAAGCTCTGCCTCACAAATTACTGAAAATAAAGAGATATTAGATAATCAGCTGAGAGGAGCAGAAAGAATTAAGCAGGCTGTTGTAGATTATGTTGCGTCTTTGCTGATGCCTCTTTATAAAGCAAGGAAACTCGACAGGGAGGGTTATAAATCCATAATGAAGAAAACTGCTACAAAGGTCTGCTTTTTGTCCCGACTCACCCCAACTTCTCTAGCCTGTTGGATTCTTTAATCTTTGTTTCCATACTTGAGGTTCTTTAATCTTTTTATATCTATAATGAACTGATCCTGTTCCAAACTCCAGGTAATGGAACATGCCACAGATGCTGAAAAGGCCATGCTTGTGTACGAGTTTCTTGATTTCAAACGTAAAAACAAGGTGCAAACTACTCTCAGTTGATGTCACCTTTTTGCATTGTTTAATAGGTTCTAACTGCTTATTGTTGTACTACTCTTAAAGTTTCTTTAAACTAGAAATTTACTGTGCAATATATGCATTTCAAAAGTGACACGAAGCCAATAAAGTTGTGGGTTACATTAAATGCAAATAAGCATAAGCGTTTGGAAGAATGAACCTTCTCTTAGTGTATGAAATTCCACTAAAATTTAGTCTGGCCAAAGACCTTTCATGTCAGTTCCTTTAAATTCATATGGCAGTTCATCGAATGCTAAGTGTTAAAGAGTGTGGATGACCTGCCCCTTTTTTGCTTTTTCAGAAAAGGATATCCCCCTATTTTGTGGATAGAGAAGGTTTAGAGGTTAAACTATTGATTTGAACTTTAGGTGTGATTTATCCTTGGCAATATGGGCTCCTGTATATAGAAGAGCTACTCTTGGTCTAGTTGGAAATTTGGCAAACATTCATTGGTGTATTTTAAAACTTGGAAAAAGACATCTGCTTTTTCTAATGCAAATGACACTTTTGAAATTTTTCATCCCCCCCCCCCCACAAAAAAATAATTCTTACACAATTGACACATTATTTCTGCTTGTTCTTTAATATCTTATTTAGACATTCTTTGTCCCAAAATAATTACTCACTCCATTTCAATTTATGTGATGTAGTTTTACTTGGTGAGGAGTTTAAGAAAAAAAAAAGACTTTTGAAGCTTGTGGTCTTTAATACATTTGTATGACTATTAGACTTTTTGAATCTTTTAGTCTTAAACATGCTAGTATAACATTTGTGTGGCTATAAAGCTTCTCATTAAGGGTGAAATGAGAAGCTTGAAATTAAATTGTTTCTAAACAGAAAAATGTGTCATTTTTTTCGAAATGGACTAACAAGAAAATAGTGTGAGATAAACTGGAATGGAGGGATTATCTTATTTGAACCTTTAATTTTAGGTTTAGTCTCTTAACTTTCCTTTAAAGTCAAATTGTCTAGTATTCAAATGATGGGATTGAGGCATAATTGATTGGTTGAATATGAGATTGTTGAACAAGCTTTCCTACCATTCACTGTTGTCAGATAAAGTGCCTTTACGTATATCTTATAGCAGAAAGTGGAGATTTTGTTTTGGGGGTAAATTAGGCAGTGGTTTGGGCTTGGGACTTCCATGTTGGAGGTCTCATGTTCAAAACCCCTTGCCAGCAAAAGCAAGGGGTTTGCCTTCTGGGTTGAGCCTGGTGCGGGTTACCTCTCCTGTGTGGTTTGCGAGCTATTGCATAGGGGCTGGGGTTTTACCCCGTGCGCACCTAAAGGGTAGCGGGTGCGGGTTTTCCTTGTCATAAAAAAAAAAGAGAATGGAAAGGACCACAATTATAAACAGAAAATAAGAAGAAAGAAAAGGGAAATGAGAATGGGTAAGTGGAGGAGATAGTGAAAGGGAACTGTTTTCTCTTGTTTGGTTTGAGAGCAAGAGAGGAGAGAAGCATATTCTTTCAAATTCTAGACTATGTGGACAGGACAGCCTGTAAACAGCTATTCTGATTTATTGTTTCCTCCTTTTTTTAACTTCCGAACAATAGATATCTTAAAACATTTATAACGAGTACTCGTAAGTTTGCAGAGATAGTATTTGTTTCTTTCTTTAAATTGGTTTATATCTTGTCAAACCTTGCAAAGTACGACTAATCCCCACAGTAGAAAAAGGAAACAAAACATGAAACATAATCATAGGAACTGATATGTACTCTTCTTGCCTCCATGTATAGTCTTCTGGTGACATCCTATAAAATGGAACAATACAGAAAAGATTAGCATGGCCTGTTCACAAGGATGACAAACACAAATCTTCAAGCCTTCATGCATTTGTCCTCGGCTGAAAACATTGCTGAGTGTGAAAATATTCTACTCTAGCTCTCCAAGCTTTGTGCAATTGAAAAGATTTGGTGTTGGAAGAAAAACTTGATCCTTAGTCTTGTATTATTTTCACTCTTTCCTTTTTCTAGAGTTCTCAATAGTATGTAATCATCAAAATGGTTGCTTTTATTCCAGATCTGTCAACAAACATTTCTATTGTACATGAAAACCTTTTAGCCATCTTTCGCATCTCAAAAACCGTGGAAGAGCAAATATGACATAAGATATGGGAATGGGAATACAGGGATGTTTTTCTTATCCTTCTGGCATTACATCTTCCTCCATGCAGACCTTTGAATAGGTTGGATTATTATGATAAAAATAAAATAAGACTAAAAATTATGTGGATCTGTTTGGAGATATACTCCAACTAAAAACACTTGTATTTTTTTTTATAGCATTTGCTCAATATGCTTGGTATTTATTTTCACTTTTCATTGCTTTTCTGCCTTTGATTTGTTGTATTGGTAAATCTGCAGATTAGAGATTTCGTGGACAAGTTGATTGAAAGGCATATTCAGATGAAGCCGGGTGCAAAATCATAATGGACAAAGGATGAGCAGTCACCCTTATTGATGTTTTGCCACAGGGTGATTAGTCTCAACAACTTTTTCATGAATGGGTGCAACAATCATCGACGATGAGGAATGCAGGCTTCATTGAACAATTATCCTTGCCAAGCTAGTTGTTGTCTACAAGAGACTGTTTTGTTGAGCGTATCATGGACTGTTAATTGTAAGAGACTGATTAATTGTCCTGCAAATTTGAGACTTTTGACATTTCTGTTGCGGTGTGTCTGCAAGAATATTCTCAAGGTGGCAAAGTCGGTGAAAACATGTCTGTCATGTGAATGTTATACTTCTACTCCTGCTGACAGACGTGAATTCCTTCAGAGATGGCAAAATTAGGTTTAGAATTGGTAGTCAGATTTGAAGTTGTATTATATAGAAGAAAAGTAGCCCTTTGTTTCTTCAGTTCAGGGTTCCCCTTTGATGAACAATCACTTCTGACTTTTCTTTAGTTTTGGTATGTACAGCTCAGGATTGTTATCATTGCGAAAAATATACAGAACATTTTGAGGGCGTCATATGCTTCCTTCATTTTGAAATATTGATTTCTCAGAATAAGTAAAAACAAAACCCTCCTTCTATCTCCCCTCTTAAATATTTTTTTCTTATAGTGAAGATGAAGTCTCTTAGATATGCTATATTGAATTTCTTTCTATGATCTGTGGACTGCTCCACTCAATCAAAGAGAACATTGTTGAGATGTGTGCTTTTGGCGATTGTGTCCAAGTGGCTGGATCTTGGTTCATGAGGTTTCTTAATCCCTATGCACTATCCAGTGAAGAAGGCCAAAAGAAGAGGGAGCACAGGGAGTACATAAGTGAGTTTTCTATATCGCCTTCTCCATTTCCTCTCCTTGGGGGGGGGGGGGGGGG